>JAJTUV010000067.1:1467500-1530000 GCA_021653895.1 Mastomys natalensis
TCTCCTTTTCTAATAACCTTGGATTTCAACCTTGACCTTTTTCCATGAAGGAAGCACTCCTCTGCAGAGGGATGATATTCAAGTTCAGCTGTTTTTGCAAACGTTTCTTCTAAATTACATCTAAATTTCTCATATGTTACATGGACCTGTCTTTCTACATTTCTTTAGGGTTATGTGGCATCTGCATCATTTCTATGATAACATAACAACGTGTTAGAGATATTCAGTCATAGACTTATTAGAATAAAATTTAATACAGATGCTGTGCTCATTTCCATGGAAGTCTGACTTGGGTGTCTGGCAATTTTGAAATAAGGGAAGTAATTATCTTGTTATACTACTTTTACCCGACAGGTGGGACGGACCTGAGCAAAAGCTGGGTTCTGCTTAAAATTAAATTAACACCAGGTCATCTCTGTGCTCCTATTGGAAACATGATATTCTTCTCTCTGCAAGCTAATTCGCAAGTGGAGTGTGAGTACTCTTGTCTGACTTCTCAGAAGAAACCTGGCTATGCCGTTCTGAGCTCCACTTTGGTCCCCTACCTCTTGCATTCTTAAGAGAAGAATAAAAGAGTTGCTCTGAGTTGGTAAGTTTAAGAGAGAGCTGTTTACCAGAACACCATTAACAGGCATGCAGTTGTATGGTTGGTATTTAAATATCTGCTCCTGCAGCTGACCCTGAAGGTTCTAGCTGTGTGTTAGAGTCCTTACCAAAGCTTCACAAGGGAACTTTGCTCAGCTTGGACCCTGAAGTACTGTTTCTAATCGCTAGCACTTTGATAATTTCAGTGCCAGTGAATTTTTTTCTACAAGCATGAATTAGGAACCTTGGCTCATCGGGTGAGATCGGCCAGCCTGAGGCTCCTGAGAAAAGGTCTGGAACCAGAGCAGATAAGCCTCAGGGTGTGTGTGTGTGTGTGTGTGTGTGTGTGTGTGTGTGTACACATACGTATGTCTGTGGCTCATTCCCATGGTCTCCTTTATTGCTTAACATAAAGACTTTTATTTTGAAATGGAAGGTTAGGGTGGCTTTGGCTATTTTCTGTCTTCTCAGAACACACATTTCACTATAATCCCTGATACTGCTTGAACATGAAATGTTGTATTATTCATTTAATACTTTCAAATCTGAGATGGATACAGTGGGAGGGGGTGGTTTCTTTTTCTTTGTATAATGGATTAACAACATCTAGAATTTTATTGATAGGTCTGGAACTGTGGATATTAGACTGAGTTTCAGAGCTTTATAAGTTCAAATATAAAGCTTCTCAGTTTACCTAGAATTGACTTTTATAGGTTTTTCTTATTATTAGCTAACACTCTACATTGATACAAATATTTTATTAAAATACAAAGTAAGCTTAGTTAAAAACAAAAATATGAATCCTGAAAAAAAATTATTTTCTTTGTAGTGAAAAATCTCATAGTGAAAAAAAAAAAATTAGTAACCGAATGCACAAGGAGGGTGGGAGGAGGTCGGATGGAACTTGAATTCCAAGAGGAAACTGAACATATAAGAGTTGGACCTGCACACGTTGTAGTTTCTGCCCTGTGGGAAGACCCACCCTGTGTCCCACCCTTAAAGATAGGTGGCAATCAGATTAAACTCCTCCCATTACCTTGTAGATTCAAGGTAGAATGAGACTCAGATGACAGAAGAGCCAGGTATTCCTCTGAAAGAAACTGCAAGTCACATGTGTGTTTTCTCCTCCCCGTGGTAGTTACTCTCACTCAGATAATTGAAATGAAGACATAAATGTAGGAAACATATTAAAATTGATCCCAGAAAACAGGAGTTTCCCTGGAATAAACAAAAGGAGCTGTCCCAGAACCCAGTGTTTGGAAAAAACATTACAAATGCCTCAGTAGATTTTAAATGAGGCAAAACATGTTCCAATATCATTTAAAAATAACAGCTTAAAAGGGCTCATATATAAAGACATAAAAGGCATTTTGACATTTAATATGAAAACAGCATTTTGATGAACTGGGTAAAAATGAGTCAGAAACATATGGATTACATATTTCTTATAGCGTGCCTGCATTTTAAAAATGAGGCAGGAAAAAAAATCTGGCAAAATATTTCTGGGGAATTTGCTACATATACTATATTTAAAAAGAGGTGCCGATGAACTCCAGACTGCTGTGACTGCTCATGACATTGAATTTGATAACTTTTAATTTGTGCCTCCCAGATTCCTGTGAAATAGCTCAATCTGTCCATGGGCTCTGGAAGGGAGTAGTTAGAGAAACTCTCCCAATTCCTTTGGTCATGAATTAGTCACCAAACACATACCTGCAGGCTATGCCAAATGCCAGGTCCTGGGCTAGACTCATCCAAACTGGGAGATCTTTCCATATAGGAGGGGTTCATACCATTAGGAAGGGGCTTACACGTTTCTGGGTGCTAGAAATTTTAAGTGCTCTAGGATAGACCAAGGATCCTATTTGTGGAGCATTTGTAGTGTGCTGATGGGCTCAGAAGGGAAGTTCTTGCCCTGTATGGACAAAGCCATGAGTTTAATTTCTCGCTCTTCATAAACTAGACTGATAGTTCAAGTCTATGATCCTAGCATCCAGGAGATAGAGGCAAGAGGGTCAGAACATCGATTGTATGCAAAAATCTTTCTATATCTTATCACACAGAATTGTTAGATATGTTAGATATATTTTTATTTTACAAAATTAAATTGTGTGTATGTATGTGCACACACATGCAAGTGCATTTGTATGCACATGCAGGCTCGCTTGTACCATAGTCCATACATGTGTGTAGGTTGGAGGATAGCTCCTAATGCCTGTCCCTGTCTTCTATTCATTTAAAATCTCTTGTTTTTCCTCTCCCTGCTGTATGTGCCAGGCGTGATGACCCAAGAACCTCAGGGAACTCTGTTGTTTCTACCTCCCATTTTCCTACAGGAACAATGTCATTACAGCTGTGTACCACAAATCTACCCTTTATGTGGTTTCTGGGAGTCTGAACTGAGGTCCTCAAGCTTTGGTGACAAGCACTTTTACCCACTGAACCATCACCCCAGTGCCTTCCTTTCTATTTTAGATGATGAAGAAGCCAGTGTGACAGCCACACATGCACGTTTGGTGATCCTCAGAGTGTTGACACACTCAGACATATTGGTATCTTTTAGCATTTCCATTTGAGTCAACGGATTCTTGAAACTCATCTGACTCAGGATTCATTTGAACCAATAGCTTGTGGCACAACTGTGGTTTGTTCAGTGCATATCTCAGCACTAAGAAAGATAGCAGCTTCTTTTGTCATCTTTAAGGTCCAAAGTTGCCCCATAAAATAAACAAATGAATAAATCCAGTTACTTTGTCAGAGAGACCATATATATAGGGATAAAGAACAGGAACAGAGAGTGCAGGGCCAGAGAAATCCTCTCAGCCAGGCATTGCTCATCCACATGAGTGGACACCACAAAGCCACAGACATTAGAAAGATAAATTCTGGCAGAGACCAGCCCAGATTGTATAGCCTTGGGAACCAATATAATGACAGCCAATCAGTTTGGCTAGCTAACTAAGTTAGCTGGGTGGCAAAGGAAGATGGAGACAGTTGCAGCTTGGGGTATGAGTTCAGGTCACTGTGACACAAACTTTTCCCCACTGTGAATGCTTATGGCAAGTGTGGTATGCAGGTGGGGATCTAGTGATGGTGAGCACAGCTCAGAATATTCCATATGCATTTGGCCCAAGCAAATGGGAAGAGAGAAAATTAACAGAGTAGATAGACCTTGTACTTTACAAAAAAAGAGATAAATACATGTATTTGAGGAAGTGTGGAAGGTGTGGCTTTACTGGAGGAAGTGTGCTATGGGAGGTGGGCTTTAAGGGTTTAAAGACTAGTGGCATGTCCCTTGATATCTCTCTCTCTCTCTCTCTCTCTCTCTCTCTCTCTCTCTCTCTCTCTCTCTCTCTCAAGCTCACCTTATCATTCTGATGAGGGGCACAAATGTTACATCAAAGGTGGATGCTCCAGTTGGAGTTGAAAGGCAGAGGAAGGTGGGTGGGCTTCTGGACACGTGCATACACACACCTAGATTGAGAAAGAAAACCACAGATGACTAAAAGTACTAAAGAAAGGATGACAAGAAAAAAAGATGTCTTCTATGTTGAATAGTTCACAAGATCATGAGTCTGATGTGAAAGAGAGAGAGAGAGAGAGAGAGAGAGAGAGAGAGAGAGAGAGAGAGAGAGAAGTTGATTTATCAAGGGACTTGCCCTAGTCTTTCAGTCCTTAAAGCCCACCTCCCATAGCACAGTTTCTCCAGGGAGCCCACACCTTCTACACTTCCCAAACAGTGTGAGCATCTGAGGACAAAGGGTTTAATACCTAAAACTATGGGGGACAATTCTCATTCAAACTACCACATGGCCCTGTAGTGTCCTAGGTGACCAGGAACACAAATCACAGGTTGGCATCTAGGAGAAGTGGTCAGCTCCATTAACCACAACCAGATGAAGCAGCTAAGTGCAAGGTATGAAAGCCGTTTGGAAATGGTGGCTGTCGGTTGTAAATGCACTCATGAGTAACTGACTAGTGCTTTTCTCTCCTGAGTTTCTCCAAACTAAGGGCCCGAAGAGACAGTGTGTGTGTGTGTGTGTGTGTGTGTGTGTTTTGTATGTGTTTGTGTGTGAGTGAGAGTGTGATTGTTTAGTCAACTTCAGGAATTCCTCAATTACTTCTCCAACTTAGGTTTTGAGATTCAGGCTCACTGAACTTGGATGAGACTGACAGGCCAGCAAGGCCCTTAGAATGACTTGTTTTTCTTCACTCCACCTACTGTTGACACACCAGGCATGTACCATCACACTGAGTTTCTTACCTGTGTGCTGGAAGTCAGCTCCTTTATGGCCAGAGACATCTCTCCAGTTCCAGAAAGCAGCATTTTAAAGACAAATCTCTCTTGTCTTGGAGTCTAGGACTTGTGGGCAGGCGATGGGAAGTTGGCAGCCCCTGTCTGTCACAGTGGCCTGTATCTGATGCAGAATAGGAGATAGTGACCTTTTTCCCTTGGCCACCATGATGATTCTGTCATCAGAGTGGCAGGACCAGTGATAACAGACACTTTTCTGTCTTGGTAGAGGAATTATCATGTAAGCATGACCCTGAGAACAAACATTCTTGCTGCTGCTTCGGCGAGCCTTTTTGGAAATTGTACAATTGAGTATTTTGGTAATTTCTTCTGATAATTAGACGTGTTTACATGGTCAAAGGCCCTCTTTCATGTGGAGGCATTTTCTGTGAGAATTCTTTCTGGGGAAAGCTGAAAGTTTTAGGAAATTGCAGGGCCACTAATGGTTTGAAAAATGACCTCTAGGAGATGCATTTAAATTATAGTGGGGAAAAAGAGTGTTTTTGTAAGTAACATTTTGTTTGTGTAATGAAGCTCATATAATAATCAGTATTAAATATGCAAAACCACATCAGGGCAAGCACACCTATGGGCACACTACTAATATAGATTAAAAAAAAAAGGTTTCTTATTCAGGAAATATGACAGATATTTGTTAATAAACCCACTCTGTGAGAGGTGAGTGGAGGCTGAACCTTTGGCTGCCAACAGATTCTCTGTCCTCTATGGGTACAGACTTGTGGAGGCTGCAAGGCAGGAGGATGGCAGACATCCAAAAGGAGGGAAGGTGTACTCAGTTCTAAGGAACGTATATGCCCTCTGTCTCAATCAAAACCTATTGGAATAAACTGTTTTATTAAATGTTGTTAAATGCCTCTTTTGCATTTATTTCTTTGTCTTGGTAGGAGGACATGCATGCCACAGCATGTCTGTACAGGACAGGCAACAATCTGCTGGAGTCTCTCTGCCTGGACCATTTAGGTCCTAGGATTGAATTCAGGTTGTCAGGCTCAGCAGCAAGTGTCTTTACCTAAGGAACTATCTCGCAGGTCCCCGAGTGAGCTTTGGATGAAAAGCCACCGTTGTCACATGCTGTATCCAGCACAGGAAAATAGCATGCAGTATTATTTCCCTCTCTCTCTCTCTCTCTCTCTCTCTCTCTCTCTCTCTCTCTGTGTGTGTGTCCTCTCTCTTTCATACACCTCTCTCTTTCTTTTCTCTCTCTCTCTCTCTTTCTCTCTCTCTCTTTCTGTGTGTTTATGTGTGTGTGTGTGTGTGTGTGTGTGTGTGTGTGTGCACGTGCACACGGGTTTGAGGTAGAGTTTTTCTATGTAGCTCAGTCTGGACTTGAGCTCAGACATCCACCTGCCTCTGCCTCCCAAGTGCTGGGATTAAAGGGATGAACCACCACCACCCATCTTTTTGCTCCTCCTCTTAATTCCTCAGGATATGAGAATATTTTACAGTCATGAAAGTATAAACATTGTACGATGATGGCTTTAAATATAAATATAGTGAATTTTCCAGGCTTCTTCCAGATGGCTAACCATCACTAACAATGGGGACCTTCAACATACAGCATTTTACACTCTAGGAAGTGTGGTATGTATGCACCATATCATTTAATATCCATTGCCACCCCTTGGTAGGCAGTGAAGACATTTATCCCTAACTTAGAAACAGGAAAGCATCAGTGTCACCAAAAGCTGTGGTGTGAGAAATCTCAGGACAGCTTAGGGTCCCCATGCAGAATCCCAGGTCTCCCGGCTGCCAAGCCTCAACCTGCTGGTTGTATGGATTATGAATGACTTCTTTGTTAAAAGCCCTAAATATTAAACATAAGGTTGTACGTTTAATTATTTGATGTCACTGGAGAAAGCACATAAAAGATGTCTATCTACAAATTCAGATTGTGTGCATCATTATATATGCATACATTACTATGCCCATAGTCATACCTGAATAATTGTTATGATGTCATTAGTATAGAGAAATACATAATACATATATTGAAAGAGTATAACCTTGGTTAGCTTGCCAATAAATTCGTGGAGAAATAGCATGAAAAGGTTGACTTGAATGGTGGCATGTCTGTCCACAGTTTACAAATGAAAATCACAGCGGGTGAGAAGTATTGCAGATGTGTGGCCCTTTCACTGACGCTGGCTCCTGCCACATCTGCATGGCTGTAGGATGCTGGGAGATTGTTTCCCACAGTGTTCCTTCATTCCAACCACCTGGTGCCCACTCTCTGCCCCCCTCCCTTGCTTTCCCAGAATATCCAGTCCATCCCAGATAGGATTCGCATTGGCTGATGAGGTGCTCAGACCCATTCCCTATCTCCAGCCTGTAGTTTGTCTCCTCCATTCATTCTGTGTTTTAGAGTAGTTTGAGGTTCTCGGCACAGTTGAGCAGAAGTTAGAGATGCCCCCTTTACTCTATACCCACCTCTGTCAGCATCCACCGCTAGTATGGTGGGTCTGTTTCTATGGATTAGCTAGCATTGATACACTTCTGTGTCTCAGATCCATGACCTATAGCTAGGTCCACATAGTTCATGATATTGGATAAACGTATGATGATAATTACCCACCATTATAATAATTTCATGCTAAACAGTGAACTTTTATATAAAATAGTTTCCCAGCCCGAAAACCCTAAGATGCACCTCTTCATCTTCTGTCTTCTGTTACTATTTTATTTTTATTGTCTTCATAATGTTGTTTTTCTAAAACATCATGTCATTCTGACTATACAGTAGGTAGTTAGTAGTGTCAGACTGGCTTCTTGGTAGCATGCATTTAAGCTTCCTCATGTCCTTTTCATGTTTGGATGTTTATATCTTTTTAAACACCAAATAATAGTCCATTTTATGGACATACCATAGTATGTATTTTTCTGTTTATCCATTTATCCACAGGATGTATCTGCTTGCCCACTAAAGGATGTCTTGTTTGCTTCTGTGTTTGTGCAGTTATAAATAAGACTGCAAACTACCGAATGCAGGTTTCCTTGTGAACTTAGGTCGCCAGCTTTACTTTTCTCCTCCCACATCAGTTTTGATTTTCTTTCTCAGCTTTAAAACAACAATTAAAATGCCAACTAGATAACATTATTTCTGTTGATTAATCAATGTAAAGAACTGTGTAAGTGTATTATGCATATAATCACTAGATAGATGGTTGTCAATCAGTAACACAGCCAACATGCAGAGTAGCTATTTGAGGCAAAGCACATGGCTGCCTTTACTTCCACATGTGCTGAGGATACCACAGTGCCCTGCTGCTGAACCTGGTAATTCATCTTCTCGGGCCTCAGGTCTTTGCATTTTCAATAAACTCACAGCCTTGCTAAGGAGTGATTCTCCACTCAGGGTGGATCACTCCAGGCCAGGCCAGTCCCTGTGTGAGTGAGACATGCACTGTTCCTCTCAGAAGCAGGCAAAGCATTGCCCGCCCCATACCCTAACATCAAGCCTGTAATAGCTCTATGTCAAGCTCACTCAATGGCGTTCTAGTTATTAAAAATGCCAAATTTTCATCCTGTGCCCAGGCCTATGGCTCTCCCTGAGTTAATGTGAATTGCTCGGCAAGGTCAAGGCCTTGTGACAGTGGTGGAAGTTTCAAGGAAGGTGGCGATGACAGATTCTCCTTTAATTCATTGGAGTGCTCGTAATAAAACTAATGAATGGAAAGGACTGAACATTCTCAATTAGCTCCAGAGAACAGGATCCTAAAGATAATTAGTGGCTGAGATGGTGTGTAGTTATTTTAAAATACTGTTTCTGGTTTGTAAAGGTCTTGCTTTAGTTAGCTTTGGAATCAAGCCCTGTGGGAGAAGAAAACCTGCAGAAAGAGAGAGAGAGAGAGAGAAAGAGAGAGAGAGAGAGAGAGAGAGAGAGAGAGAGAGAGAGAGAATTAGTATACATACATGTGTGTGCATGCATTGTGTATGCATTCATGTATGTAAATGTGTGTGTGCATGCTTGCATGTTGATGTGTACATGTGCATGCATGCATATGGATCTGTCCATGTGTGTGTGGGGGCATGTGTGTGTATCTCTGAATGTGTGTGTATGTGTGTATGTGGGGGGGGCAGGCAGAGCCTTTGTATTTCTATACATTATCACAGATAGGAACATGTGTTTAGTGTTTGATATTTGAATATGTTTTTGTTGATAGTAATTTACCCCTCACAGTGACACTATGAGGTTAACATTGTTGTTTGTGTATTTTAATGGGGAAATAGACTGACTGTATGCTTGAGATTGCTCCTTTAAGTTTTCATGTCTGTGAAATACACCAGATATCATGATTTTAACAGGGATCTTTACATGTCTGAAGTTTTTCATTTTGGTTTATGTATTTATTTTATTTGTTGTGTCAATTTGACACTTTGACCTTTTGTTGAACAAGTCTGTCGTATTGCCATACTTCGTAGTTTAATCACATCTCCTTTCAAGACCTCAGATCAACACACATGATTTTGCTAATGCTTGTTATATACCTAGTATCTTGGGCACCTAGTATAGACATTGTACTGTGTTAGTTAGGGATCTCTGGAGGGACAGAACTGAGGAAGGAAGACAGAGAGGGAGAGAGTGTGCATGTGTGTGTGCATGCGTGTGTGTGTGTGTTGTGTGTGTGTGTGTGTTCATGCATGTGTGTGTGTGTTGTAGGATTTATTAGATAGGCTTATGGACAGTATACTCCAACAATGGCCATTTGCACACTGAACAGACAGCCCCTAGAAGCTGCTCAATCCATGTGCCTGCACTAGCAGCCCCAGTCTGCTGCAGTAGGTCTACAGATGCCTGGTGAGCTGCTGGTCTTCAGTCCACACTAGAAGGCTGAAGCTGGGGTCTGGTGTCAGCCAAGGATGGCAGTGACAGAGTGGGTATCCTATGATGAGTGAGGCTGTCCTTTAGACCTCTTTATACCTGTGCAGCCACGGGAAGGCGTTCCCCCTCACACTTTCCGTCCGTCTAGGAATTATCCTCACAGGCCCACTCAGAGGTGTCTCTTAGTGGACCCCAGTTGACAAATGAAGATAAGCCATCAAAGAGAATGAAAGCACCTGGGTAAGCTCTGGGACTACGTATGTATCTAGGCAGCGACAATCCGTTCCCTTGAAGTTTCCCAGGGTGGAACCAGGCACTGGCCATTGTGTGTTTTTATAGCGCTTCTCCTACCAAAGGCTCCTTGATCCTTTGTCCTTTGAATCCAGGAGGAGGGCAGAGGCAGTGCTAAAGGCTGCATTACTCGTGTTCTTGAGTTGGACTGCATAGCCATGGATGTTTCTGAGATTACGATATTCACATCTATACACGACTCACAGAATTGTCATGGGCACCAATGAAAAATTCATCACTACCTTGGATTTTAAGGTTCATTTTATGTTTGCATGTCTTCATATAGATATCTGCATGTGGTTGCAACACCCAGAAGAGAGATCTGGAGTTGCAGTGAGTGCTGGAAACTGAACTTGGGTCCTCTGCTAATACAGTCCCTGGCCTTCACCACTGAGCTGTCTCTTTAGTCTAATGAAGAGCCCAGTGCTCTACACAGTCAAGACATGAGCCTCAGTCTCCTTACCCGCAACACGATCTAGTCCAACCACTTCTCAAAACACCCATTTCTGTGTTCCCAAATCACCCATTAAGGACATGTCTGTGTGAGTCCTGGACATCTGGCTTCAAATAGCTGCTGACAACCAAGACATTTGTTTTAAAAGTCTCTGCATTCATTTTAGTATGCATGTATACATGTATTCTTTCCATAATATATCTTTTGATATAAAAATATTCCTCAACAACCAGAAAGTAAAGTCTAAGGTCTAGAGATGTCTCGTTCTTATCTGGGTTATGTACTCTACAGTGGCAGGGGAGCATCTTCTTTGGGTCTGTGTAAGGTGGACAGTGTCTTACAGCTGTTTACAGCACTCTCAAGCGCCACACCCCACTGAGTGCTCTTGGCTGCTGGAGCTGGAGAACCCAATACAACAAAGAGGGACAGTGACAGGTCTCCATCCTCATGTCCTGCCCCCAGCTCCCTGTCACTACAACTGTGACAGATACTCTTGTTTCTTGTCTAGCTCAATAGCATTCTGGATAGAGTTGAGAGCAATGTATAATATTTTCAATGCAGTGTTTTTCTCATTAGGAGAGAACATGAGATTTTGGAATTTTAATGGTGAGACTATTTAAAAGCACTGCTTGTGATTTATTATTATGCTTGGAATTTTGTTCACAGACTTGAAATTTACATATATATGTTGAGTTCCTGATTCTCCTGATGGGTCAAGTTTTAATATGGGAGAAATGTAAGTTTGCAAAGAGGAACTTACAAAGGTTGAGTGTCATCTTCATGGTCCCTTAAATCAGTGTGAGACTCACAGGACAGGAAATGTGTCACAGGATTGATCCTCATCAAATGCACTGTGGAACTGTATGTTTGGAATGTCAGCTTCAACACTTTTCAAAAACTGGTTTCCCGGAGTTTGGCTCTGTCGGAGCATTCTGTTTTGTATACACGGTGTGAGCATGTGATTCTAAGTCAGCGAGTATCACAGTACCCAGAAGGCTGTTGCTAGCAGGGACCAGAAGGCCTTGAAGCAGGAATCTGCCCCCTGGCTCTTCAGGTCGGCCTATGGCAGAAACTGCACACTGCGTTATTTCAAAATCGTGTCACACATTGCTGTGAAGCTTTGCCTGCTCCTTACAGCCCTTTTCTGGTTCCAGACATTAGATCACAAAAGCAGCCTCTCCCTTTCCTAATGCTGTGCAGGTTGATAAAACAGTTGCCGAGCCGGAATCCCTAAAGAAATTATTAATTACCTGGTTAATGTGCATCAGGCTGTGGGAGTGTGAGATTAATCACCAGCCGTGGGATGAGTTGCTGAAGTGGAGTTTGGTTTTTTGTCTCCTGTCACTCGGTAATGGCTTTTCCTTCCTTCACCATCAGGTGAACAGGTGCAGAGCTGCTGTGCTCTCGAGCTCTGAGTCAGGAACAGCCGGTGGCCAGGCCCTGCCTTTCCCGCAGCCCTGCTGCACGAGCAGTTTAGAGCTCGCAGTGCCATCCGCTCAGTGTTCCACTGGTGGAGAGTCTCCCATGTGACAGGGCCTCCGTCAACGGCTTCGGCTTTCCAGATGAGTGCATACGTCCACACACATGCTCCCTACACACATTCACACATGTAGCCAGTTATAAACACATAACAAAGGAAACTCACCCGTGTTTCTGTGTACCTATGTGTAGCACTTCACCTTGGTTCTTTATTTGGAAAGAGCATGTTTATCTTCAAAGGACAACAAACCCAAGTCTCACGCTCAACACATCTCTGAACTTTCCTCAGGCACAATTCTTCTTGGAGTATATGACAATTACTACAGAGCCATACAACTAGCCAATGACCAACGTGCAGAACATCAGAACCTGTGTGGTGCTTAGCCAAAATAGGACATCCATATCATGTCCCTTTATCCCAAAGCTCAGGGTTCATTCTGGAAGGAGTGGAGTGATTGTAAGGGTCAGAGGTAACAGGTGACTGCAGCAAAGCAGTGTGTTCAGGACTTGAACTCACAGTGGCTATGACTGTATGTACAATACTTGCACAAGATCAATCTAGCCAAGTCCCCAGCCTGTGAGGGAAAGGGAGTCATGAATTCCTACCCCTGGCTGAGGAAGAGGGAGAGTCAGTTTGCTTCCAGGAGGAGGCTTCTGAGAAGCTGCCAGTGCCCCAGCAGATGACTCTATTGTCACACACATATTGGTAGCACAGAGTAGACTTGCTGCATTTAAAGGCACACAACATGGGGGTAAAAAAGTGGGGGGTTTAGGGGAGGAACTAGAGTGGATTTGATTAAAACACATTAAATGAATATATGAAAATTTCTAATAATAAAAAACAGCAACCAAATAAAACCCAGAACAAGGAGAAGAATGATGTATTTCGTAACGTATAGGTGACACAAAGAGATGTCCCACCCTGGTCACATCATAGCAGATACCATAGCACAGCTATTGTGAAATAGCTCTGCTTCTTGTTCATTGTCATCTCTTTTGGCTGCCAAGTGACATGCTAGGAAGGCCTCCTATTTCAGGCTACTAATGTGTGATGTGTGTGTCATCATTATGGGGAGGGTGTGCTGAGAGCATCTACCTTCTGTTTTAGAGTGTTATTAGCTTTGGAGTTTATCTCTCTGTAAAAGAAGGTTGGCCATCGTGGAAGGTGGTAGAAAACAGGGAGTCCAGAGGGTATCGCTGTTCAGTAAAGGCTGAACTTTGCTGACCATCTGTGCAACAGACTCAAATAGATCAGAGATGCTGGAGGACCCTGTGACTCATGTGAGTCCATGCCAGAGTCTGGCCGGTCTGTTAACCTCATACCACAAGCTAAAACTTAGCTGGAAGAGTTCTACTTCATGATGACGCTCAGCATGTAAAACTATTTGCATTCGTGTTGACTTTACTTATTATGTTTAGTCAGAGTTTGACAGTTTTTCACTTTTTTGTGTGAATGGGTAGAAGGCCAAGCACATACAATGGAGAAATCCTCCATTTTTAAAAGAAGCACTCACCTGAGATCTAAAGCTTAAGATACTACATTGTCTTAAAATGTCCTTAAATAAACAAATGTCTCTTGGGAGTCTCCTAATGTCCAACCACTGCTACCCAGGCTGGAGCTATGAAAGGAAGGAGACAAAGCAGGCCCATATGCCCCCTGAGCAGGATCATTAGTGTCAGAACTCTGTTATTAAGTTACTGGACAAAGACAGCTATGTAGACTCTCACCTGGCAATGGGTATTAGGAAGACATCGAGGGTGTGGTGGATGAACAGTTAAAAAAAAAGAGTTAAACTTTAAGAGCCAACCTTTGAGTCAATGTCTGAGTAATTAAAAGGGGCTGACCAAGTGAAGATCAGAGTGTGAGATGTTCTTGACAGACCAAGAAAGAGAGCAGAGGTCTGAGACAGGAATGAGCCGGTCTGAGGAGCACAAGGGAAGCCAGTGAATGAAAGTGTTGGGAATGAGATTGGGAGATTCGTGGATGCCTTTCATGGTGAGCCTTGAAACCTGAGGAAGGAGTGCATGGTGCATGCTGGGAGTGGTTGGCAGCCATTCTCTGTTTGTCTGCAGACAGCATGTGTGAAACGTTAGCCCTTCATCTGAGTTCACTCTCTGTAGTGGCTCCTGCCACTTTAGTATGTTCAGCTAACCTACCTTTATAGAGAACACAAAGAAAAATTCATCTGTATTAGAGTTGAGCATGAAGTCTGCGCGAACTCGTCTTTGAGTGAAGTGTGCATGTTCGCTGTTTGGCATGCAAATGGATGTTCCTGTCGTCCTCTGCCTTGACCTTTTATTTATTTGGGGTGAGAGATTTTTCTTGACTATTTACAAAAAAGAGTAGTATTCTATTAAATATTTCCCATGTCTCTACTCAGCGCAAAGATCCCAGAAAATATCTTAGCATTCCAGCATGTCTGTCTGGTTGTCAACTTTCAGGTGATGGCTGAGTTTTATCAGCCAGAGTAGAATGTGAATGACACCTTTGTATTTCTAGAAGATGAGCCTGCCTGGTGATCATGGGGGCAGCTGAGAGTGGCTGGCATTATTGATCTGCTTGGCTTCTAGAATGTCATCTCTGGTCCTCGATGGTTTCCTGAGCTCACTGTTTGGTGAGCAATAACCCTCCCATAGTAAAGAGATAAGGGAGAGATAAAAATCTTCAGCAGGCAAGAAACTGTTTTCAGCTAAGAGCAGGCCCTGAGTGTACTTTTAAAAATGTTTAATTTCATATCTCATCATTTAAAATACCTAGAAGACCCCATGTCACTGCAGTTCTAGCGGAAAGTTGGATTAAACCACTTACTCTGGGAGATCCATCTTGTCTGTGGGTGGAATCACTGGAGTTCATTAGGATTGTAATTACAGTCTGCTAGACAGGGTGGGATGGTTGTTATATACTATTCCCAAAATTAAGATATTAAATCTGAGTAATTTTGGGGGTGCATTTGCAGTAAGTGCTAGAACAATGTGTAGCCTGCCCCTTCATTTCCAGAGACTTACTGACAACTGTGGCTAAGTCTATCTGTTTTGCGTTAGAGGTTTCAGGGAAGACATCTTTAGAACTCCTACAAACCTGCAAGGTATGTGTAGTTCCTATCTTTGCTTTGCGAGAGAGGAAGCCAACTGTCCAAAGGTTCAGTAATGTGCCGCCAGTGGAAATGTGGATCTAGGTTTTGCACAATGGATCCAGTGTCCCCTTCCCACAGTGTTAATTCAGGCGAACAGCATGTGATTGGCACTTAGTTTGACCAATATATCCACCGTTGCTAGCCTAGGTTCTCTTAGGGTTCTGGATGGAGTTTTACCTTTGACATCTCTAGGTATTTCAAATGATGCTCAGGGTTTCCCCTAGGTAGACAGGCCAGCAGGGCCAGATGGATTTTGCTACCTTCTGTACCTGCTGGGAACACGTTCTCACACCCTCTCTCTTCTTCACAGTTGGGCAAGTGGAGCTAAAGCAATTGTCTCAGGCCCATAATCTGACAAGGTCCATTCCCACACCCCACCCCAGTACTTACTCTATCCACCCCTCCCCCCAACACCTGTTCTGCAAAACCAAAACCAAAATAAACAAACAAACAAAAACCCTTTTATGATTTAAAGGATGATAAGCACAAATGCTAAAGAAGTCATATGCTGGCTGATTTCTCCGTAGACTTTTCCAGGTTTGCTACAGTGTGGTAAGGCATAGCACTGCTAGCCTGCTACATGACGTGACACATGAGAACTAAGATACACCAAAAGAGCACACAGGCCTCCAAGTTTGTTTTGCAAACTTAAAGGAAACATATGCACACACAAAAACAAACACATACACACACAGTCAGAAACAGATGGTTCTCTGAAATTGGGCTGTGAACATAACCACTGATTCTGAAGGACTCCAGTTTCCTTAGCTAGTGGGACCCAGAGGGGACAGGACTCTACTGTGAATGGCAAAGGTCTTAAGAATGAATCTTCTGTGGAGGTGTGCAGAATAGACACCCCACCCTGGAGGACTAGGGAGGGATTAGTCAGTGCTTTCCCCTGCTCTTCTGTCTCGGACAGAGAAAGCCAGAATTATTTGCTGTCATGTGTATGTTTGACATACTCTGGAGCACAGTCCAGGTCTGATAAGAGGAAGCAGGGATGATCCTGAAGTGACAAGTCTGAGAAACCAGTTCAGAAATTAGCCTAGCCTCGTGCAGAGCCCACTGATGGACTTTAGGGATGAAAGAAAGTCTTGGGAGGTAACTGTCACAGATTGTCTTGTGCATCACCTAGCCACAGTGCTAAATTTAGAGGGCTAAACCTGTGTTTTACAAAGAGGAACCGTGACTAGAGTTCTGTGCTGAGGAGAGGCCCTTGGAGTTGGACATAGAGTCCTGTGTGTCAGGTAAGGGAATGTTACTCACTCCTGTTAGGTGAATGGAATATACTCTTGCCTGGGGAGCTTTATAAACAAAGGGAACTTCATTTCTACTTTTGGACCATATTTGCTCCATCCTGCATTCATGTGTGTGATTAATGTAGCCTCTGACTTTCCTCCATTTTAGGCCTGTCCTTTCATTTCCCATCCTTCTTTGGTAGCACAGCCATAGGTTTATGGAGGAAATCCAGTGACAGAGACTTCGGATTGTTTATCAGCTGGCATTAGTTTCCTCTGTCTTAATATCTGTGAGCTTGTACGTGAGACACGTGGGTTTCCACATGACTAATTTAAACTCACCTTTATTTACTTTGTATGTGTCTAAGAAGACAACTAACAAGGTTAGTTCTTTCCTTCTACCCTATGGGTCCCGGGGATTGAACTCAGATTGTGAGGCTTAGCCTCAAGTGCTTCTACCTACCAAGCTATCTTGCCAGCCCCTGCATGGAAAGTTCAGATATGTATCTCACTCAGAAGTGGAACATCCTCAGTGTTCTGCCATTTCTCTTCATAGCCATTATCTGAGCTTCATGGGAACTGGATGCGGTCACATGCCCCAGAGTTTCTCTCCAGTATACACTTTCCAATTTAAAGCAAAACACGCATTCAATGTGTTATGATTATTCCCGAGCCCTTGGTGTATCCAAAGGTGACTGAGTCTGTGCTTAAAGTTTTATTAATGTAATCTGCCCTTGATCCACTACTTAAGTGTCAAAGTGCTTACATTTGGGGACTGTGTGATAAAATAGGAGGCCTATGTGTCACTTAAAGGTTTGATAATAGGTGCTAGACTTAGGATGAGTTTAAACATTAAGCCAAAGTGCTTTTCCCCAAAGCAGACTGAACTACTCACACATGTAAGCATTTGAACATCCACACCTTAAGGTCAGAAGTCATTTGCTCAATTCTTGTATGTACCCAAGCTATTGATGGTCATTGATTGAACATCAATGTGAATGGATCAAGTCTTCTCCTACCCTTCCAGAGACAAGTAAGTACACCATGGCAAACCTGAGTGGTCAAGGATATTGGCTGTTTTTGGTAAAATCTTAAGAGTTCATGGCTGCAGATCACTGGCTTGCTATTTGGAATGTCTCTTCTGTGTCTACTAGCCACTGAGGGCTGTGCTAGGTGCCACAAATGCTCATTTATGGGGTAACCTATACCTGAATTTGATTCTTCAGACCTCACATTAAAAAGCCAGATGTGGTTATGCACACCTAGAATCTCACTGATGGGAGGTTGAGGCAGCTGGATCCTGTGGGCTCACAGGCCAGCAGGTCTAGCCTACTCAATGACCTCCAGGCCAGTAAGACATCCTGTCTCCAAAACCAAAGGTAGATACTATTCTGCATAGTGACACCTGAGGTTGCACATTGGCTTCCACACACATGTATGTGCACTCTGCATGCACATGGCCCTGCATGCATACCAATGTTCACACAAGTAGCTTAAAATGACCACAAGTTTTTATAAATGGTATCAGGAAACTAATGCTATAAATAGATTCTCTATGTTTGGCTTACTGGAGAGATTGTTCTGCTTTTCTGTTTCCACTCCCCCTTGTCACACTCCAGGATTTGTGCTAAAGTCCCATCTCTGTCACATTGTGTCTTGGAAGTGGCAGATTTGCATCTCTTTCGCTGAAGTCTGGTTTTAATTAGGAGGCAAATCCACTGTGCAGGCTAGGAATACCTAATGTGTGCTTGGAGTCTAGGAAGGCTTTGAGAAATCCCTACTAAGTGCCCAGAGTCTAGAAAGGCCCTACTCCAGGCTGAGCTGCTACAAGGTGACAGGCAGGGACTATTCTTGGTTTCAGTTCTCTCTCTCCTCAGATGCTAGGTTTCCTGTCGGTGGCTTCTCTGTCACCAGAGAGGTGATATCTCACATTTTAAAGTGACTGAGTTCTTCAGAAATTGTACACCCCACAAAAAGGAATGATTGCCAGGTTTCCAGAAATGGAGTGGAAGCAACTGGACTCTTGGATGACAATTAGGAAGGACATTATCATTCTTCGTGTTGGGTGAAGAAAGCCTTTTCACGTACTTGAGCCATTCACTAATTCCTAGCTTTACCCTGCTCCCTTGCTAACCCTACTCCCTACCCTTCCTAGCACTACTCCTACAAGCTTGATTGTCACAGTGTGCTTAGGGAAGGCTCTACGAATGGCTGAAAGTCTCTATAAAAGGCATCTGTTGTTTTGTTTCAAATCCATGTGCTCTCAGCACTATGGAGTCTTCTTTCCCCAAATTGTAGCCAACGACGAACCCATTGGCAGCTCCAGTTAAAATGCAGATTCCTTGATTCTTTTTAATAAAAGATTTTATTGCATGTATGTTGTGTGTCTGTAGGTCAGAGGATAGCATGCAGGACTCAGATCTCTCCTTCTACCATGTGGGTCCTGGGATCAAACTTAGAGAGTCAGGTTTGGCTAAGCAGTCTTCCTGGCTTTTAATTCCTGGATATATTATTTTTAAACCCAAATCTCTTAGGGTGCCCAGGACTCTGCATTCTAAACCACTCATAAAATATCCCTAATGCCTTAAGAACTATCAACCAGGACAGTGTTATCTAAGGCAAAAACAATGGTCAGTGATCTCCAAAATGGCTCCCAACTCACAAGGGCAGGTCAACGGTTTACTCCTAGATACTTTTGTAAGGCAGACACTGTGAATCTTTCCTTTTTGCCATCCCTCCCCCCATTTCTTCCAGAGTAACTTCTTCAGACTTTTTTCCTTTTCACGGCAGCTGATCAATGAACTTCAACATAAAAGATGAACTTAAAGTCCTCTCATCTCTTTTCATCCCCTCCACAGTAAATACTCTTTTATCTTCTCAGACATTCCAAAATGTAGGGGGGAATTCTCTGCCACAGATGCACTGCTTTCTAGGTCTCTAGGTAACATTTTAACCTGTGTAATGTTCGGTGCACAGCATCTTAAGTAATATTCCAGGAAATACGCTACTGCTTGTTAAAAAGGATAGGACCCCAGAGATGTCTTTAAATATGCCTGCAAAGTGAGAGGTGCCAAGAGAAAGATAATACGGCTGATTATAGTTATTTACCTTACATTTTCATTCGCTTTTAACTGGGTGTAATTTAGGGGCATGAAATCTCTTATTGGAAGTGTGTTTGCATTAAACAGCTCTAAGCAACCATGAATGTGCAGAAACTGAAAAATTGACAGGCTGGGTTCCTAGAATCCCAAAGTAGCATTGTCGTAATAGGCATACAAACAAATCGAATAAACATGTTGTGCCTCAGTGCTTTAAAGAATATGGTCTTTGGAGTCATTTGTCTTTTTTAAACTGTCATTTCTAACCTTTTCATTACCTATCTCTAGTTTGCAGCTCCCTCTAACAATCTGTGCAATTTCCCAGCCAGCTGTTGGTGTCCCAGTGCTTTGCGCTTTGTTTCTGCTTCCCGGAGCTATCAGATCAACCTATAAAGGGAATTACCTGGGAGTTGTTGTTTCCCAGGTTTGTATTTAGCAGAGTTTTTCATTTGTTTGTTTTTCCTGCTGTGTTTTTGTGTTCTAAGGATGTGTAGAGCATACTGGAAACATTACCACAACCCCAAGTGCCCTCCGTCCATGCCAAGACTCACGGGATGATTCCAACGACATGGACTCCTTCTTCTTCCTAGTTAACAATGACCACAGTCTTTGCTCTGTTGACATTTTAGCTTGAGATTTTATAGGTAAACATTTGCATAAATCGCCTTTGGGGAAGGTGTGTGCACATCACATACTTTCCAGTGGTCTTGACATGGTGACAAAAATCCACCACTTGCATCTTATTCTCCATGGTAGATAGTGAAGACTACGTGAAATCAGGACTTAAACTTGGATTCTGCAAAAGCCTGGGAAGAAATGGGGGCTTCCTATTTGAAGTGGGATATTGAGTCCCTAGTTAAAAGCAAGCAAGGAAGCCTTCCTCGACTGGTGCTGTCCAGAGTGAAGTTCTGACTTCCACCTGGACATGCTTTGCAAACACTATTGTTTTCTGTCTGATGGTGGAGGACACTGCTACTTGCCAGAGTGGATATACTTACTAGTTCAGTAACAGCTCTGAGGTGGAGATCACTACGCTAAACTTCCTTTCTCCCTGAGGAGTAAGATTCGTTTATTGAGAAGTCCCTTCAGCTTACCAGAGCTTGGCTGAGGTAGAACGTCTCATCCCTCTGAGGAAACTTATCTTCCAATTAAAGGAGACATTCCCAGAGAAAGCCTTCCTCTGGTCAAACTACTGTGTGTCTCCATGATCTCGAGAAAATGACAAAATTACCTACCACCCTGCGGCCACTGATCTTGGATCCTGTGTATATGTCATGGTGTGCTCGCTCCCTATAAAACAAACAAATGAAACCCAGAGACCAGTAGGTCTTAATTAACAGACCTGACAAGCTTGCTCTTAGGTAGATGGTAGTCATATTTTAAAAGTGAGAAATAAGCCCAAAAGCTTTGTAAATACTTTCCCTGACTAGAAAGAAATTGAGGAAAGAGCTTTCTTTGCTACCAGCAACCTTGATTTGATACTCCACGCTCAGAAAAATTAGATCAGGTTTAACTCTCCAGGGAAAGATGTAGTATTTTATAAGATACAAGTAGAATGAATATCTGCCTACAGATAATTTATAGAACATATTTCCTGTATGGGATGAGTGTTCACATCAGCCTAATTTATGTGATGTGTCCTAGTCATGGAAAGATATGAGTATAGAGTTAAAACAAGTGTGGAGAACACAGCTGTACCAGACTGTGAAAAGATGTGCACACAGACACACACGTGCAACACACACACACACACACACACACACACACACATTTTTTTTTTTAAATTCATGAGGACTTCAGCTGGTGGAGGGTTGCAGTGGATAAAACAGACTAAAAATAAATAGCTGTATACTACTTCATTAAGCGGCTGTGTGGAGTGATTTTCTCATTGATTAGTCTCAGGGCTAATGCTGGTTCATTCCTCATTTCTTTGCTAATTAACATCCGCGCTGTTCCTGACCACTTGACCGTGTTCTCTGGTGAACATGCGCTGGCTTGGAAAGTAATTGCTCTCTTTTTTCCTCCTCCCCTATCTGCTTCTCTAACCCCAGCTTCTTCCTCTTTCCTTCTTCCTAAAAAGTAAAATGTTAAGGTAGAAGGGAGAAGATGGGCTTGCAGTGGTACCCAAGAGAGCTAAACACAGCCCCACACCCAGGCAGTTGATAGAGGGGCTGGATAAATACAGATGTTTTGCCCAGGTTACCATATGAACTGGCCAGCGTGCTTTGTTTTGCATTTGTCTAGTTGATTTCAGGCTCTTACAGAATATTTACAGGACAAATTGACTGACTCAGGGAGTTATGACCAAAGACCTTTAATAGGGAAATTGAGCATTGGAGTCAAGGCATCTCTTTTTGAAGACTGTGTACCTTTTGGTTCCTGAGTCTGTGAAATGAAATTTCCTGCCAGGTTGCAGTTTGCTGATCTCACTCAAGTTAGAGCTATTGTAGGGGAGTGATCCACAGTCAAGCAGAATGTGGGTTATAATCAGAGCAGAATACTCAATGTGGCAAATTAGGATTTGTATTGGGAAACGCCCACAGTAGAAACATAATGAAAATCACTCACTTCTGTCTACGGGCAATATCTCTAGAACCTGAGGCCAATGTGCATTCTAGAAAGGGCTTTTCCAACACCATCGAGAGACCCGTTGCTTTGAGTCAATTCAAAAGCATAGCATCTCTTTTAATTGGATCAAATACCGTGTTGCAGTTAGAGAACAACTTGAGATTCATTTTGATTTTTGCAATACGGTACAATATGTTTTTGTGCTAATCAAGGTGGGCTCTTCCCTCCAACTCATCTTTTAAAGGTAATCATAGGCAGGAATAGTCACACTTCCTTAGGTTTGCAGGATAGTTTTTGGCATTATAATGTTTTCCAACAGGCATTTTAGAATATTTTCCTTACCTCTGTGTTTACATCTTACTTCTATAAGACCATAAAGGCCTTGTGGTGGCATTGCGCTCCTTTAGCTTACTACTGAGGAACGGTACATGAACTGTTTCAAGGACACTGAATCCCTCACTGAACGGATGAAGAAGCAGCTAAAACATGATGCTATGAGTTTCTTTTTCTCATTCTGTCTTTAATTTTATCGTTACCTTCAAGATTCATGTTTACTCACAGTTACCCAAAAGGGCCTTAAAAGTATATTAGACACTCTCTTAATTTTTGACAAAGTATCATCACCATCATCATCATCAGTGTGTGCGTATGTGTGTGTGTGTGTTTGTGTGTGTGTTGTGTTGTGTGTGTGTGTTGTGTGTGTTTGAGCGTGAATGCGAGTGTGTGTGTATTTGTGTACATTTCTGTGCCATAGTGGTCATGTGGAAGTCACAGGACAACTCATGGGAATCCATTTACTTCTTCTTCCATTAGTTGGGTTTTGAATTTGGAACTCAGGTCATCTTGGTGGCAAGTGCCTTTATCTGATGACCCCTCTCACTGGCCCCGATGTCTTGATTTTGATTTTGATCTGATCTATAGCGAATGCAATTATTGCTGATCATTAAAAGAGGGCTCAGATCTAAGGTGCACAGCAGGTTCTCTAAGTTCAGGAAGTGCATTTAGTTGTTCAGTCCTCTATTTCCACTGTGATACATCCTGGCCAATGGTTTGCTAGTGTGTGGAACTGAAAGAAGAAACTGTACCAGGGAATGTCTTAGACAATAAGAACCCAAACTCAGGAGTTGGATTCATATGTATATGTTAGGAAATGATAGAAAAATATGTTTGGAGATTTATCTGAGGACTAGTCTTTAAGTCAAGTTAACTGTATAGCTAAGGAATTTGGAGTTTATCCTTGTGTGTAGGGACTGAATATAGTTAATGCTGATCATTGTCTGAGAAGATCAACCTAAAAGGTGGTAACTCTGGCCATCTGAGATAACAGCAGAAACAGGGCAGGGAGGAGCCAGGCTTTCATTGTGGTTCCAGAGGTGGACCTGGCAGGATGAGTGGTGGTGAGACTGAATTAAGTCATCCAGAAGTGCTGGCTGTGGTGTGCTGGCTATAATGGCTGAGCATGGATGAAGGATGGGGAAAGGGCTGAGTTTCTTGCGATAAATCATCTTGAGACTGCTCTGCCCTTACTGGATTCAGTCTCTCTCCATGGTATTCTATCCCACTGATGTAAATTGGTTCAGGAAGAATGCAAGAGGCTTCCTTGGGAAACCAGAGGCCCTCTGATCCCAACCCACCCTTTGATGTCCATTGTAGCTGACCAAAGGATCATTTTCTCAGAACTTTAAGCACCATAGTTAATCTCCAAGAAGAAGCTTTCAGGTAAGTGTGTCATCTGCTTCTGGTGGAGGAAATGTGTGCTGCCTCTTGGGACAGAAGGGATGCTCTTCATAGAAATAGAAGGTTTTGAGGGTCTGATAATCAGGAAGTATGACCCAAAGGTCATACTTTGCGAGATGAAACTCCAGTCAAGAGGCTGCCTGCTTTGTGGCCACCCTAATGATAAAATATACTCAAAAATATCATTTTGTAAGGACAGGGCTTAAATTTAAGTATGCTTTTTTTTGAATGCTACAAGAAATTGTGAAATATTTTCTGGTTCATAAATTATATAAAACTCAAAATAAAATATCTTCTTATGAAGAGTTCACTGACTTAAAAGTAGGCGCAAACGGAAGGGCACCTTAAACATCTCTTTTTTTTTAACATATTTTTCTTATATGCCCTAAAGGAAAAGTGGTCTTTATGAACAAACAATAAGAGATTAAGATGGAGGCAGGGGGATGGAGAAATGGCTCAGCAGTTAGGAGCACTGACTGCTTTTCCAGAGGTCCTACATTCAATTCCCAGCAACCACAAGTTGGCTCACAACCATCTGTAATGGAATTTAATGCCCTCTTCTGGTGTGTCTGAAGACAGCTACAGCATATATATGTGTGTGTGTGTGTGTGTATGTGTGTGTGTATGTATATATATATTTAGAGAGAGAGAGAGAGAGAGAGAGAGAGAGAGAGAGAGAGATATTAAGATTGAAACTTTATTGAGAATTTGTCTCCAAATTAGCTCATGTGTGGGTGTCTTCATGATATTTGTTTGCTCCTGAATGGAAAGTGATGAGGCTATGGAAGTGACTGGGGGCTAGACCAAAGCAGGGGTCTCATGGTCACAATTGAGTCATGCAGGATGTGCCAGCCTAGACCAAAGCAGGGTCACCCATGGTCTTAGTAGAGCTATACAGGACACACATACTCGGTATGTGTGTTCACGAATGTGTGCATGGGCCTCCGTACATGCAAAAGTGTGTCAAGAGGAAATTTTCTTTCTGAGATTCTGAAAAACTATAGATTTATTAGCTGAGCATAAAAGAGAGATCAGCCATAGGATTGATTGGAATAAGCCTCGTCATTTTGCTAAAAATCCATTTACTTGTTGAGCTCTTAAGTGATGAGAGGATTAAGAGAATAAAAAAAAATCTAATAAAGATACCAGTGGAGCATTTTGTAAAATTTGCATGTGAATTTATAACATTATAATCTGTCTGCAGACACCCTTGTTCGGCAGAAGGAAGAACTGTACCATTCACATAGGCATAAAAAATGCAACAGCAGAGTTTCCGGCCAGGAAACCTTTTTTTCCATATGGGCATCCATATGCTTTATCTTGAAATCCATATTTTTGGCCTTGATACCCATATGTTAGCTTTTGCCCAAATAAGACTGTGTAATCATCCTTTATTGTTTCGTTTTTCCTAGAAAGTTACAACTTGAAGCTTTAGGGGTAGAAAGAAGGAGTAACTGGACTTTTTGTGTACAAGGACAGAGACTTGTAAAGGAAGTCATTAGAAAGATATGCACGGTTTTGTGTGTTTGTTTATATTGTGTGCATGGATGCATATTAATTTTCAATACTGGTTTGATGGTTAGTGTTAATCTTCAACTTGACAAGATCTAGAATTAACTCAAATATGAGAATAAAAAAAAATCTGTCTGTAGAGGCATCATCTGATTATATTGAAGTGAGAAGACCCACTCACTGTGGGTGACACTATTCCCTAGACAGAGGATCCTGGAGTTTATGCGGGACCATTCCCTAGTCAGGGAATGCTGGAGTGTACCCACTGTGGGTGGGACCATTACCTAGACAGGGAATGCTGGAGTATACAAGAGTGGAAAAAGCTAGCTAAGCACTAGCATGTATGCATTTGTTCTTCTCTTCTTTTGATTATGGATATGGAAACAGGTTCTTCAAACTGCTGCTGCCTTGACTTCTTCACCATGATGGACCATAATCCACAACTGTGAGCCCTTCCTTCCTTGAGTTGTTTTTAATCACAGCAATAGAAAAGGAAATTGAGATGTTTTGTTCATGTTTATGTAGTCAAGATAAGACATCCAGAAGTTGAGTTTCGGGCCACAGGCTATATGTTCCAGAATGACCCTTCCATATGTCTGACTGGGCAATGAAAGACACTTTTAAGGTCAGGTGGTGAGTGAATATATTTTCCTTTACAGTGGATTTCCCAGAAAACATCCACTGTACTCTTGAGGTTTTATTTCAAGCCCAAAGAGAGATGAGATAGGAGTCATATAACTAATTATGTTACCATTGCCCAGCTACTTTGTTCTTAAGAAGAAAGTCGTACTTATACATATTCCCAATTCATATGTAGCGTCTGGTTGGATTTTTAGTGGAAGGGTTTTAGGCTTATTAGCAGATAGAAATTCTTCCCAAGGTGAGCACCAACCAACTCAAGAGTTCCTCAACCTATCAACTATTTTGTATACCCTCAGCTTTTAACACAGTGATAAAAGTGACTTTACATAATTGGCCCGTGAGACTGTCTCCACATCAGACTTCAGTGTTGTCAAACAATAAATAACACCTCTACTTTCTATACACCATAAAATAATTATTAGCTTTACATAGCCTCAGTTAAATCCACAGGGACCCTCCTCCTGCTTTACTAGGAATTGATATATTGGGGAAGCAAGGCCAATAGATGAATGGGTTGCCCTAACACGTTCTAAAACATTGAAAACATTGAATACCTGCTTTATGGGACTGTCTAAAACTGAAGTCATCAGTACTGCCTATTGATTGCTGACACCATTACCATTGCTCTCTGGTAATTTAGATGTACAGCATAGGATATTGTACCGTAGGTCAGCACAGGTAGCCACAATAGAGAAATTCCTTTTAGAAATAGTTTATTTAACTTTATTTCATTGGGAGATTTTCACCGTCAGCCACTTTATATCCACCTTGTCCTTATGGCCTCACAAGGTCAGTCGTGGGTGTCCATGCTCTGTCAGCCTTGGGACCTTTGATTGACAGAGTGCTGAGTTGCTCTCCGCAGAGGAAAGCTGCTGTGGTGTGCCTAGCACGTGCAAAAGCCCTGCAAAGACCATTTCCCAGAACCTTGGGCTTGAAACTGGTGCTTCAGCAGCCTTCTCAGAAGCGGTCGGTGGGAACCCCATGTCAGGGCCACCTCAGTTGGATGTCTGTCAGGGTGGAGAGTCAGCATTTTGATTTCCCTCCCTCCAAACTACAAAGGTGTCAGCAATTCGCTTATTACATTCCTAGGAACAACCCGCTGAGATGACGCTATGGCGGTTGAGGGTGTAACTCCCCTAGGTAGTAGGGGAAAAAGTTAAGTGGTCCGTTTTGAAACTTGAATTCTCTCTCTGGCCCTTTGTTGTTCTTCCACGGATGGGAGTGCTAGGGAAAGATTATTTTAGGATCCCCCGGGGTGGCTTTTCATTCCTGACTCTTCTATTCTTTGCAGCATTACCTCACTGCATTAGCGCTGCCATCTCCCTCTGATGGAATCTAGTTTCCTTTCCATTCACAGTGGCCGAGTGAGGATCATATCTCTGATCCACTTAGAAACACAGTGAGCTCGGCCCTGGAGAATGTGCATGCTCTCTCGGCTCCTCTATTGATCTCCTGAGCGCTATTTCTGGCTCTCTATTCACACCCTCATTTGCCTCCCTCTTGTTGTTCCTCCCAGGGCAGATGTTAAGTTGGGTGCTAGGAACTAGCTACAGAATATTTCTTTGGTTCTGCAGAGCTGAGGTTTTTATGTGGGCTTTCACGAGTGTCTGGGTGCATCCCATACTTCTGAGAGGAAAATACAGAGCAGGAAAAATACAGTGAATTCATTTTGCTAGACTTCCTGAAGGAAAAATACTTTAAAAAAGTAGACCTTAATACTGTCATCAACACACTAAGACTTATTATGTTGTGTAAATATGAAGACCATGAATAAATATCACCAAGAAGTAAGCCAAAAAGTCTCTGAATTTAGTGGATTATCCCTATTGAAACTTGTCTTTCTGGAGAAGAGCAAAGTGTTTGCAGTTTTAAGAGCAAGAGGCTGCTACAAGTGTAGAGATAACACGTTTCTTATGAAGTGTTAGGAAATAGGCAATAAAGGATGCCCAGAATTGGATTAGAAATTTCTGTAGCTGTAATAATAAATTGTTGCCATGAGAAAAAAAAAAGAAGCCTAAATTAGAGGAGAGTGACTGCCTTTCTCAGTAAGAGGCAGCGTGGAAAGCCCTTCTTGAAATGGAAGTAAAATAAGGGAAAATTGCATTGTTGCAGGCTAATTTGATGGAAGGACCCCAGTAAACTGTGATCGCACAGTTAATAAAGCCTAGAGCTTTTTTTTTTTTTTTTTTTTTTTTTTTGGAAGACAAAATTAGTTGTTTAGTGGTTAAAAAAAGAAATCAATTACAAATTGGGTTGTCGTCTTTAACCAATCAGGCAGAGAAGCCACCATGATAACAAGCACTCGAAATCGACCAGACACCTCACAGTGACTACTTTATGCCATTTAAAAAGTATTAAATAGATAACCACCACCATTTTGAAGTGTGAAAAACTTTACTTGCTATGGATGTGATGGAACCGATTTATTATTTGGTATAATAGGTCTGCAGCGAGACGTGAACGAAGGTAGGCGTGTCTTTTTAAACAGAGTTAAACAGGGAACAGTCCCTTGCGGTTTATTTGAAGAGGGAACTATAGGAGAAGGGGTGGAGAGCATTCTGCATGAAGCAGGACTATACAGAGCTGTGGGTGGGGGAGTCCTGTGTGGAGCTGGAAACACAGGGTGTGTTCCCTCAAAAGCTGCACTGCCCACACTCTCAATTTGTTCTTAAAATCATAGTTTAAGTAGTGTAATTCCAAGAGCTTACCAAGTAACACCTTTGATATTATCTCTGTATAAAACGAATGTCCTGTTTATTGAGCACACGTTAATCTAACCATTTTATCCTGACCTAAATCAGATATTTTCTAGGACTAGGAAATCTTGGGATGCTGAGGCTTGCGTACTGCCAGTTCCTGTTCAACAACTTCCTGGGGGCTAAGAAGGCATCTTTCCGCAGAGAAAATGTGAGAGGTGGCAGTCAGCTACTTTAGGAAAATTTACTTTGCTGTCATGTAGCTGAAGAGACCTGCAAGGCACCTCTGATGCCACGCCACGGGTCCTAGGGTTTGGGAGCGTCTGGAGCTGAATTTGAATCTTTACTTTCTAACTCAGTGATATCCGACACTACGGGTGATACTTGTCTTTAGATCCTCAGTTTTCAAATCCGAAAAAAAAAATGCGGGAACTCGTGCCTTCATAAAGAGTATAAAAACCAGCCCCAAAATGTAGTAGATAAACCTCAGGCTGGCTGAAATGGAGGAAGGGAGAGGATACATGTGCTTAGCTGGCTGGCCATTCACATGGAGGTTACCCATCCTGGGCTTACTGGGAATTCAAAATAGTAAAGAACTAATAAATATATTCAGAAATCCATAATGTTGGCTTATTGATTAGGCAGAGGTCAAGGAATCAGAGACAGGTCGTAGACAGCGAGACAGCATCTCTAGGAAGGCATTTGTGTAGGAACAGAGCATAGGCCTGTCCTTAAGGATAATGAAGAATAGGTGGAACGAAATGGCAAGGGAGAGCAGGAGATGAGAGAAAGGGCCTGTGGGAAGTGAGAATGAGAAGTGGCCGGGAAGAGGAGTTCCCTTCACAAAGTCTTACTCAGAAACTTGGAGATCCAAGTTAGAGATGAAGAAGATGAAACTGCTCAACCTGCCCTACCTGCCCCTCACTTTCGTTTTTTGCCAAGTCTCTTTTGTCCAGGCGACCTTGATGGCTCATCTGCCTAAAGGTACCTGTGTGTGCATCCGTGTATCTGTATAGATTAACATCCTTTGCATGCATCCTACATCATATGTTCTTCACATACTCTGTAGGTAGTAGTTACTATATATTTTAATGAATGATTAATTGAGCACATATTTAATGGATACATAGATGTTCTTCTTATGGTTAGATAAGTAAACCTCTTCTTTCTGTCTTGTACCAAGTATCCTCCTCTGAACCACATACCATGTCCTCACTTCTTTCCTTCCACTTGTAGTAGGTCTCTCTCTCCCTCTCCCCGCCAATCTGTGTGTGTGTATCTGTGTGCAAATGTGTTCATTTGTATATATACTTATACACATATTTGCATGTAGAAAGCAGAGGCTGACGTCATGTATCAGGTCTCCATTACCTTGTCTGTCTCTGGGACCTGGAGCCCATTGATTTGGATAGTCTGGGTGGCCAGAGAGCCCTGGAGACTTTTGTGTCCACCTCTCCAGATCACATCCCACCATATCTGGCTTTTTAAGAGGATTTGGGGATCAAACTCAGATCTTCATGCCTTCATGCTAAACATTCTAACAACTGAGCTGGCTCGCTACCCTGTAGCAGGATTTTCAAATGCAGTAGTTGATCTTCCTTCTTTTTGAGGGGAAAGGGTCAGCTGAATACCAACTTACACAACTCTATCCCATTTCCTACAGCTCAAAACCAAAACCTGTAGCATACAGTCATTCTCTTTCTTGACTGCCCAACTGTACAGCTATCATTTATATCAATAAAAACAATTAAAGTGCTACAGAATAACTCATATGCTATAACAGCAGATACAAACTCAAATGTAGTCAGAGAAGAGGTCAGTACAGAGAGGGGAGAGTAAATCTTCAGGCATGCCCAATTAGGAGAGTAATGTCCATTTTTAAATTCTGATTCTTGGTGGAAGATTCCAAGAAAGAGTGCCCCAGACTGAAGAAAACCAAGAAAACGAGTCCAGATTCTGCAAATCCAAGAAGCAAAGGCATTAATAGCATGTGAGAAGCCTGTATGACTGATGCAGAGACTGATCTCAGAGAAGCCCCGGGGAAGTTTCGAGAAGCCATTTCACACTTAGGCCAAGGCAGGAAAATAGATTTTTAAATAGAGATAAAGTTACCAATAGCTGGTGCAACAATCTCTATGTGTTTCGTGAGGTAATTGTACTTTTGCCTGGTATTTCGGGTATACAAAAATGAATCAGGCTTTGTTGGCTATTGAATATAGCACTTGCTCCACTCTGTCTTCCTAGGCATCTGCATCTGTAGGGCAGCAGGCTATGTTCTTCCTCTATAGTCATAAAACCAAAGCTTTATATTTCAGTCCTAACCCAAATTGACAATCCAAGTTTCCCTCAGCAGAGCTTGAAATGACTTGCTGATGATACTCTCGAATAGTTTTTCTCACAAGAAAGTAAAATTTTAGGGCAATGTAGTCAACAAGGCAAGAACTTTGATCACGGAGATTTATAAAGACATTGTAACTTTTGAATGCGTACTTTCCATCTAAAGGACTATGGAGGGGATTTAAAATATGGCTATTTAATTTTTAAAAATTACATAAATTAAGTGAACAGCCCATTAGCGGGATGCCATCAGGATCACATGGCCAATTCAGATCGAGTTATATTAGCCTGCCTGCCAGATTTGAATAAGAATTAAGAAATTACTATTCTGTAGTAGTGTCAGCCATTGATCCTTATTTGCACTGGTATGCTTAACAGTAACTACCTGGAACTGACTGTTCTTACAGGCCTTCCCCTGAATCTCCATGACGCTCCTGTGAAGGGGATGGACTGGCAACCAGCAGCTAATTGATTTACCTTTGAAGGAGCCTCAGACTGCAGGGACCTTTAGTTGAAACAGGAAGCTGAGAAAGACTCATGGGACGAACAGTGGTGGTGTGAGCAGATATGGGGCTCACCATTTTGTCCATGCTGCTCTGCTGAGCTTCCTGGCTTCTTGGAGCAGTGAACCCTCTCCTTCCCCTTGGTCCCCCTTCTACAAGCAGTGCGTGGGAACTCTGTTAAGCAGATGGGTCATGACAGTTAATCAGAGCACCTCAGAAACAAGCCACACTAAGGAGTTAGCACACCTCTGGGCAGTGATTTTCCTAGCAGGGTCTTCATACTCGGTATGCTTTAACTAAGGGAAGAGGCTGATTTCCCTCAGTGCAGGCTGCTGCTCTTAGCATCGTTTTTATTTGGACAGTGATTTCAAATGCGTGACTTTCTAAAAAAAAAAAAAAAAAAAAAAAAAAATCCTAAAAATATAAACGTGTATTTCTGCCTCTTGGACTCTGACAGCTGACAGATTGTGAAAACGATTAGATTTCTTATGAAACTTAGAGATAGCTGCATGATCTGTTTCAGAGGTATTATAGCTTCCGTGACTCTAGAAGCTATTATTTGACTTTGACTTTATTTCACTTTCTCAGGGCCTGTCCCCCTTGTAGCCATTCCCACCACTGGGAATGGTCTTGTTGGTTCTAGAATGTACCATGTTGTTGCATACATCCAAGACAGTCAGAATTGCATGGTTTCCTATCAAAAATCCATGACTGGGGTCTGGAGATATGGCTCAGTGGTAAAGAGTTTGTACTACTCTTGAGGAAACCTAAGGACAATTCCCAGACCCAAGTCTGGTGGCTCATACCTGCCTATAGTTCCAGCTTCAGGGGATCTGATGTTTCTGGTCTCTGTGGTACACACACACACACACACACACACACACACACACATTTCCAATTGTATGCAAGGCCTTCTAGGCTATCTGTGATGGGGGAAACCAGGGCATGCATCACAAAGTTTCAGCTCTAGAGCTGTAACCTGGATGACTTGGGTCCTTGGAACACCCCAAACCTCAGTGACTGCTCTACCAGATGGGATTTTAACTTCAAGATTCTTTCCACTTTCACGTGCTTGTGAGAGAGAATGAGGGCATGGTTTGGTGTGTATTTGTGGTAAATCGAATAGCACTATAGAATTATATTCAGAGGTCAACACAAAGCCATTTTCGTAAGACTTTTTGTTTTAAGCTGTGCATAGCAGGCTCACCGAATGCAGAGGACTCATCAGCACAGGTTTGAAATTCTGTACTTTGAAAACATGACAACAGATGTTAATGTATGGGGCTATATAAGTCACTTACCAGATGGTTCAGAACACATCTTTCCTATTAGATTTATGCAATAAATCTCCATTCCCCTTGAAACATTTGCTTGAATGTGTCTATAACTTTTTATCCCCTTTCAATACATTTATGCAGAGCACATCTGTGTTCCTACACGTCAGATGTGATTATAGCCCTAAGTTTTCTTTCCCTTCACCTAGATGACAGAATTGATCCCTCATTTTGGGGATGTGTAGGAAGCATCGGAAGTTATGCAAAGATGTCAACGAAGATCATAGTGTACAGGAGAAAACTTTGTCATCATTGGTATGTTTCCACCCTTCCTTTCTCAACACCCCCACCTCTGACTCCTTGTATACAATTCTCTGTAATATTAGAAGCCCATAGGAAGTTGTGTGGTCATTCATAAGCAGAGAAGATGGAATGTACATCTGCTTGCTTGCCTTCCCCCCCACCCTCTCTCTCTCTCTCTCTCTCTCTCTCTTTCTCTCTCTTCTCTTCTTTCTCTTTCTAGATTTATTTTTGCCATTTTTTATTACCTAAATATGTGTGTGTGTGTTGGAGTGCACATGTGTCTACATGTCTGAAGAGGACACATGAAGGTACCAGGTCCTCTGGAGATGAGGTTACAAGAGGTTGCAAGCTGTTAGACATTGGTGCTGGGAACCAAGCTCAGTCCTCTGCAAGAGCACCAAGTGTTCAAGCCTAGTCTATGCTTCTTGTTAGTTTCTTTAGAAAGTGACTTTTGAGAGTTGGTACTGTTAAATAGCTATAATTAATTTCTTCCTATGTGATGCAAACCTGTCAAGATGGTAACGTTCAAGGCAATCTGCTTTCTGTAGCCCTCATACAACTGCAGGCCTTGATTTATATAGTGAATTTATTTAGAAACTATTTACTCTAAATAATTCCTAACCATTTTCTTCTTTGGCAACATTTCTCCATACTCATCATTAGAATTATTTAATGTATGTAAGAATAGAAACATTTGAACTTTGCTAGTTTAATGTATGTAGTTTTTCTTTAATGTTGTATTGTAAAGATTTTCCCTATGGCTCACTATAGACCTACTCTGTTTTAACGAATATTTAGTTTTTTTATCTTATAAATTAGGGAGAAAGCATATTTAAAAGCAATAATATCTCGGTATGCATTTAACAATAACAGATCAGCAGTGCTTTTTATCTTTCCCAAGCAGATATTCTCATTGAAATTTTTTATTATACATGAAAATATATTGGAGAATTCTAATTTTTGGTTTGTGATTTCTACCTTAAATTCTTAATTATATATTTTCCCAGCACATTTGGTTTATTATTCTCAAAAGATTAAAAACTATTGGTTGGATGTCTCCTAAATTGATTAATAAATAGAAAAATATTATGTTGGCATTATGAGAATAAATACTAAAGTCAAGATCATTTCATAAAAGCATTTCACTGATTAATGTCAAGAGTAACAGCTGGGCAGTGGTGGCCCACGCCTTTAAACCCAGCACTTGGGAGGCAGAGGCAGGCGGATTCTGAGTTCGAGGCCAGCCTGGTCTACAGAGTGAGTTCCAGGACAGCCAGGGCTACACAGAGAAACCCTGTCTCGAAAAACCAGAAAAAAAAAGAAGAAGAAGAAGAAGAAGAAGAAAAAACAGTAACGTTAAAAATTATTAGTCAATTAAGCTGGAGAGATGGATCAGCAATTAATAGTACATTGTCTTTCTTACAGAGAACTCATGTTCAGCCCTTAGCAGCCTTGTTGGATGGTTCACAACTGTCTGTAACTCTACCTCCAGGTGATCTAATGCCATTTTATGAACTCTGAGAGCACACACACACACACACACCAATAACAACACCAATAATAAATCTTTTAAAAATTATCAGCAAGTGATGAGGGCGATCTGAGAAAGCACCAGGATTAAGTTACTAGAACTTTGCCTGAACAGTAATTAGGATATAGCCTGAGTGATTACACCAAGTCCCTTCCCATTACTGAGCCTCGCATTCCTCACTTGTGAAACATGAAAAATGCAGATTAGATTACCCCATCATTTCTTTTGGCATTAATTTACCAACTTTATAAATATTCATGCATACTTCTGAAGTATTTAATACACATGAAAATGGTTTCTTCTTTTAAAGTCATTTGGCCTTATTAATAATAATCATAAATATATATATTATATTGATACTGAATAATTTCAGACTGATAGCTATTAATACATATCAAATGCTCCAAATTCCAAGATCCTGTTTAAGGATATTTTACTTGATTTTGTTGGTATCTCCATGAAAGTGTGATGTAAGAGTGCCTTACTTGAAAATGTTTACTGAAAGCTAACTAGGTTTACTAAAGGAAATAGACTTAGAAAGAATAGAGCTATGGCTGAGTTCTACTTTGGAAAGGGGACTACATCTACAGTGTTGTAATTCCAAAGCTTGACTAGTTTTGGAATCACCTAGGAGACAGATTTCTAGGTGTGACTCTGAGGGAACTTTCAGAGTGTTAACAGAAGGAAAACCCACCTTCAGTGTAGATGCTCCATCCCATGACCTGAGGCCTCAGCCAAACTTAAAAGGAAAAGGGGAGAGCGAGGACTGAGTACCAGAGTTCATCGCTCTCTGCTTCCCGACTGCAGATGCACCATGGCCAGCTGCCTCGCGCTTCTGCCTCCATGCCTTCTCCAATGCATGGACGGAACCATGAGCCAAAGTAAACACTCCTTAAGCTGCTTTTGCAAGTATTCTGCCAGTCATGAGAAAAATAACCGACATGAGAGGGTGAACACTTTATTCATAAAATTCCATAATCACACTAGCCATGACTCCCTATGGATACTGTCACCAAAGGAACGGAGGGTGAAAGAAGGAGCAGAGAGACCCAACAGCAGAGCAGATGTCCTGAAGTCACTGTGCTGTGTCTGCAGTAATGTGGCACGGTAGCAGCTGGTGGGTTTTCTAAACAGCCTTTTCTGGTTTGTTTGTTTGTTTGTTTTTCCTCCCTGGGGAATCAGCCAGCCATAGTCTCATTTCATAAAACTGGGGCAGCCCGACCGGGGATGCTCACTGCCCCCAGCTATCTTCTGGATAATAATATCAGTAATCAGATATTGTCAGAGCAACTGCGGAGGGAGACGGAGCTCGAGGGTGCTTTGTTTGGGAGTTCTTTGGTGACTGAGTTGATGGTTCCAAAAACGTTTACCAAAAAAGTTGTTGAGCTTGTGAGCGAGTCCTGTAAACTCTTGAACTCTGTTATTTTGAGGGGAGACAGATGGCAACGCAGATTTGCTCAAGAATTACATAAACGGACTCAATTCTGCTGGCTATACAGTCACCTATTTGCCTTTGAACTGAGCGTTTCGTGCTGACCATTATTCCCCTCACTGGTGAAGTGACTCCCATTGGTACCCAGGAAGATGAGGGAGTGGTGTTTCTGAGAGATTGAAGCAAGCCCCAGCTACAGAAGGAGACCCTGTGTCCACCCCTCCCCCGCCCCCCACTAACAAATCTCCATTAGCTCCTCCTGTCCTGTGATGTTTCCTCTGAGCTTAGCTAGCTTGTTCTCTGTGCACCTTTATCATTGTGCTTTAATCATCTCTTTATTCAAAATGTATTCGGTGGACTATTTTACCCCAGGCAGTATGCCGCATGATGAGAATATAAAGACAAATAAGACGGAGAAAAATCTAAAATAGACATGGAAGAAGAAAGATCCCCACACATTATCGGTACTTTTATTATGATATAATTTAGTAATTTTTTTTCCTTTTACAACTCATTTTAAATATTTTGAACAGGCGAGAGACCAATAGAACAGAATAAAAGGCAGAGAAATTTGAACGGCGAAAATATAATACTGCCATGGCTGTATAACGATATTTTAATCAAGGACACACTGCGCATGTGACCATGGTCTCATGAGAAGTTTTCTATCACCCACCTGTTGGTGCATCCTAAGGCAGTTCTGAGGCTATGCTGATCAAAGCAAACCACTGCTTGTTGTCAGCCATTGGGAAAAGCGGGCCTCAGAACAGCACAGAACATCGTGACTGTGAATTTCTTTTGAGACAGGGTCTCATGAAGTCCAGGCTGACTTGACAATTGGGGATGACCTAGAACTTCTGATCCTCCTGCTTCCTCTTCCTGATTCCTAGGATTGCAAGTGTTTTCTTGTAATTTCCCTGCTATGTACAGTGTTGGGGATAGATCCCAGGGCTTCATGTCTGCAAGTACTCTCCCAAATGTGCTGTATCTGCAGTCCCTGGCATGTGTATTTATTATCTTATCATTTTTTATATCTTGAGTAAGAAATGAAGCCCTAAACTTAAGAGTAGATGACTAGAAATGGGAGTCCAAAGAAATCGATGCATAGAGTTGGGAACTTGGGGAAGGGACAACATAAAGATATCTGTCAAAATGGACATGGCACATGTAAAGAGGTTGTGATAGGAAACTGTAATTCAGCATTATGTAATGAGACATCATAATCAGCATTCTAACCCTCACCTTAACAAACTGATAAAATGAATGAATACAAAATAAAGATAATTTGGGCCATAAAAATAAAGAAATGTACAGAAGTCAATGAAATAAAAAAACAATACGCTATAAAGAACAGAATCAAAACAAACTTTAGACTGGGGTGAAATTAAAACTATTAACAGAATTGGTAAAGAATGAAAAGAAAAGACACAAATGATCACTCTCACAAGTAACAGGACAGCATCACCACAGGTCCGACAGCTGCTGAAGCTATCAGGAGAATAATGTACTCTGTGTGATGCACAGGAATTTGGCAAATAAAGCAGAGGGAGTTTGGAAAATCACTATCTACCGGAAATCACTTCAGAAACACGGATCACCCCTACTGAGAAAATTTAATTCTTTCAAAGCTTTCTGTAGAAAGAATTTGCAGGCTTGGATAGTTTTGCTAGCTAGTGTATTCTACCAAGCACTAAAGAATTCACACCAATTCTAATAAAACCTCTTTCAGAAAATACATGAAGATAGAGTACTCCCTAATTTGCCTTATGGTTCCCCGAGAGTGGCTTTGGCCTTTAAAGAGTAACTCCAATGCAGAAACCAGGTAAAGATGAAAATAAAACAAAACAACAACAAAAAGAAAAATGATAAGAAAAAGAAAACTATAAACATTTCCTCATAACTATAGAAGTAAAAATTCTGAATAACTACAAAGTGGTTTTGCAAAAATAGCCCAATACTAGAAATCCCTACACATTTTCTAAAACCCCACAAGTTCATATTTGTTAATACAGAAAATAATATTTGATGAATTTTCAAGCCTCATGATTAAAAAAAGTCCCTTTGAAGTAACAATAGGAAAAAGAAGCCTACCTAAATCTTAAGCACATTTCTGAAATTAGAAACAAAATAAAGGTTGTCCATTTATAAAACTCTGATTCATCATTGTGATTCACCAGTGTTTGAGGCTGGACTGATGGCTTAGGCAGTTAAGAACAATTGTTCTTCCAAAGACGAGAGATTAGGTCCCAGAACTCTGATGTGGTGGCTCACAGCTCCCCATAACTCACCAGCTCCAGGCCTCCACGGGCACTTGTATACATGTGTATACCACACACACACACACACACACACACATTTAAAATTAAAATGAAATGAGCAAGTACATTGGAAACAAATACAAGTTTCATCAGTGTCTACGTAGAAAATCTATCTCAAGGAAATTGTAAAAAAAAAAAAAAAAAAAATCTCCTAGAAAGTAAAAACAGAATGTAGATCATAGACCTATGTAGGTGCTCTCCTTGATCCCCAGTACTGAACAATGTCCAATTGAGGATGGAATTGGAGAGTTTTTGTTTGTCTGTTTTTTTTTTTTTTTTCAAGACAGTTTCTCTGTGTAGCCCTGGCTGTCCTGGAACTCACTTTGTAGACCAGGTTGGCTTCGAACTCAGAGATCTGCCTGCCTCTGCTCCTGAGTGCTGGGTTAAAGGCATGGACACCATAGCTGGCAGAACCTTAATTTAAATTGCCTACCATATCCAAGAAAATGAACCGTAGAACTTTGAGTGTGGAAAACATTTGCAAGGATTACATACTAAAGCAAACAAATACTTACATAAGTAGTCATACTCCAACACAAACTGAGAGATGCAGCCTGTCCGTGAATCAGAAACCTCACCAACATAAAGATGTTGACTTTTCCGTGTGTGATCTATAGATTTAATGACATTTTGATACAATTCCCAGGAAAACCATATTACGATAGAGACAAATCAATTCTATGGGAGAGTTTTATTGGAAAGGGAAATGAAGTTACATAGTTGCAGGGATTTGGGGAAGAGACAATAAATAAATAATAAATAAATAAATAAATAAATAAATAAATAAAACCCCTTGTGAACTCCACACTCCCAATTCTAAGATTTGGCATGGCTGCTACTGGTGGTAGAAGCCGTGTAGGATTTTGACTGGAGCAGAGGCCCCTCAGTGAGTCACAACAGAAGTAAAATTTCTAACAAGACTGAGTGAGTATTGACTCTAAAGGGGCCTTTTTTTGCCCCCAATAGAGAGCAGTTGCACATACATATCTCACTCAGTAAGAAACAAACAAGTCTCTTTATACCTTATGCTAAAAATTGCCTCAAAAACTCAAGATAGATCAGCCATAATGAAGTGAAATAGAAAGAATAAAGCCTGAACTCAGGAGGACTTCTTCATGACCTAAGGTCTAACCTGGAAAAGAAAAGTGAATTGTTCTTCATAAAAATGTAAAACTTTTGATCATCTGTTGTGAAAGAAATAAAAAGATGGGTCCCTTCTTGGGCCAAAGCTCACCTGATCCAGTGCTTGTGTTAAAAGCAAATGAAGGCCCATGTTTGGCATTCATTTTGTATTGCTCAGATCTAAGGCAGTCTGAACTCACATGCAAACTGATAAAGACATAGGTGACAGAGCCAGTCAGAAAACACTTTGATAAACCTTTGTAAAAGTGCAATACTCCAAAATATATGCATGAATGTTTCTAGCAGTGAGTCTGCCCATAGTTGTTCAAAACTGAAAGCCAAATGTCTTCCAAGGTAGCTGCACAAATAGTGACAATTCATTCATGAAATGGAAGACTACCTGTCAATGAAAAGCAAAGACCTATCAATAGCCACAACAATGTGGACAGAGGTTTAGGCTGAGGTCCAGAGCCCATCTCAAGAGATCTCACGATGCATTGTCCCAATATAACAGACAGAGTTGTAGTGACGGAGTCCAATGAACAGCCTTAAGATAGGCCAGTTTGGTTAAGAAGGTTTACCAGAAGGAACTGGCGAGCAACATGAGAGAGATATTTTTCTGTGTCCTGATTCTGAAGGTAATTATATAAATTGATTTCTTTTTATACTTAAATGAATCCTGCAATCATGGAAATTATAATACTACTTGGAAGAAGTTAGGAGATCAGGAATAAATAAGTAGCTAAAACAGCATTAGTGTAGGCTTACAGGAGATACTGAGAGAGGGCCTACAACCTTTACTTATTTGTTTTACAAACCTAAGATCAGCTGGCTTTCAATATTTTTGTAATGAAATAGATTTTGTAATGAAATAGATTATTCTGACTTAGCAGAGTCCCAAAAAGCTTTTTTAATTTAAGTAGCTAAAGCACCCTCTTGCAAACTTTTGTACTTCCCATTCACTTAAAGAAGCCATTCTCATTTCTCAGTGTGGCAAATGTCATCAGTCGCCTAGAGTGATCAGTGTTCCATGCATAGTTTATTGGATCTTCTCAATTAGTTGGCATGCACAAGACTCTTCATAACATGGTCACAGGTAATGTTCTTTTCTGCCTCAGTTTTATCATCTGGTCCTGTCAGGATGGTTACTCTGGCTGTAGCCAAGTTAGTATCCTGAAATCACATGGCTTTCTCACAGCATGGGCATTGCTATATATATGTTAAAGCATTTTGGAGAAAGAAAGAAAAAACAAACAACCAAAAAAACCCAGCATAGCAGTTTTAGTTTCTTATTTTAAGCTAAGCCCATCCAGTACTCATTTCATGGTTTGAACTCTTATGGAGAACATGACAAAAACCTATAATTAGTAAACTTATAAATACATAAGGTTAAAAAAAAATCTACGGGGCAGAAAACCATAAAGGAAGAATGGTGCTTGATGCATGTGCTCTCTTTGTAGTGGTAGAGAACTGCATCCAAAACAATAACAACAATAAAACAAAACAGCAACAACAAAAACAGAAGGAGAGCAGGTCACGGATGCTGGCAGTCAATGACCTTTTGGAACTCAGACCTACTTGGGGCCTTTTTGGAAAACAAAAGCCATGAAGCCTAGCTCTTCCCACTGCAGTGGGGCCCTAGTGAATCACTTTACCATATTGTTTTAGCCCAGCTTAAACCAGATTTTCTGTAGAAGCTGAGGTGTGTGCCTGTGCTTTTCCTCAAACTATACACTTACTATTATTAAGGACATATGTATTTAACAATGAACTGTATTATTATTATATTATTATTATTATTATTAAGCATAATAGGAAGAGACTGACATACATCTCCTATCAGGTGGGGACTCTTAAAAGATGTCCATTCACTGTGCTGTCCAATAAAGTTCATGAATGTATTGCATAGCTCCCACAGAGGACTGTCTAGTCAGCAGGGCTGGCTTCTTCACTGAGTGACTAATAATATTGTGTTTCTGAAAGTTGTCTGGGTATGCTCCACGACTGTGAAACATCACGATCACAGAGTCTGCAGATACGCGAGAGAGAGAGAACAGTAACGGTTTCTGTTAGCACAAATACCTGGGCCCCTTTTGAAACATAGTCTTTGATGGTGGTTTCTAAATTAAATCGAACACTTCACAATGCCCTACCTTCTTCCGGGATCCTTCTCTCATAAATCCTGAGGCTCTGGAGTAGAAACCATATAGTGGAAAGGTATATGGATTTGAATATCAAGAGTGCTGACATTGTTTAAACTCTGCATGCAGAAGACACCGAAGATAGCGAACATGATGCCTATACTTGGGAGCAAAGCCAGGAAAATCAGTTCAAAGCCATCCTTGGCTACATAGCAAGTTCAAGGTCAGCCTGGGCTACATGAGATCATGTTTTGAAAATAAAATAAAACAACACTAAAAAGAAAAAAGATGAAAAAATCTGAGTTCCAACGTTCAAAAGGAATGATGCCGTGAGGAACTTTTCATTATCAGCCAGGAAACGGATTTTTTTTTTTTTTCATTTTAGCAAGTGCTAAAATCTGTTTTGGGAATTGAATATTCAATGGGAATATGTGTTTGACATGCATTGGAATTTTGTGTGATTCCAACAGTGAATACTATTTCAAATAATACATTGTTCGTGTTAAGATATTCTAGTTCTAACTCCCTTTTAATTGTAACATAAAGTTTTCAAAGACAAAAATGGACAAAGGCCAGCAGTCCCATACATACATCGGTGGAGACAGACAGGGAGCTTACCCACTCTCCACTGCGGCGGGCAGGCTTTGTAAATGTGTTTCTGAAACCCTTAAGGTAAGATTTAAAAAAAAAAAATTGGACAATTGTCAAGGATGGTTGATTTTTAAGACTTAACTACCTGAGCAATGTTCATTTAAAATAACATATGAGTCTCAATCAAAATGATCTAAGCTTAGCAAATGGCTGCTTTGTCCTTCCTTTTCAAGGAAGTTCTGAGGTGGTAGAAAATTGGTAAGAGTGAAATTTCTTTGGCTAATGTTCTTTATTTCTTTGTGGAAAAATTTTTTTTACTGTAATAGCTTTTTTTTAAAAAAAAAAATCAAGCCTTGGGGAAAACTGCTTGTAAGAAGTTTCTCTAGTCAAAGAGTCTGGTTTTCACGCCCTCACTTCTCATACTACAGATCGACCAAGGAAATGAATGTGGCAGACCTTTCCTTTGCCTCTGCTCACCAGGTGTTTCTGTCAGAATAAAGACCCCTTCTGGCAGCTTCTGACAGTACCGAGTGGGCCTGGTGATGGCCTACAATCTTGAAGTCATGAGCCCATATTTGGGTCAGCTACTTTTCCAGGCTGGGCTTTTTCAATGTTTCTGCCTTTCAAACATGGGTGAACTTCTGAGAAATCCTGGGTAGTCTCCCAGAGTTCTGGGCCCTTAAGCCATGTCTATATAAAGAGACAGTCCCTTATTTTGTCTACTTTAAGTGGTCTAGTTAGTTACACACCTTGAATGGTTAATGTGAATTGTCAACTTGACAGAATCTAGACTCACTCGGGCTATAGGCCTGTGGCATGCCACTGTCAATTAGTCAAGTTGGTGTGAGAGTATCCATCTCACTTCTGGGTTAGACTACTCCTGGGAGGAGATTCTGAACATATGAACTAGGGGACATGAGCTTAGCCACTGCACATATCCATTCTTTGTTTTCCACTTTCCAACTGTGAATATGATGTGAGCAGCTACTTCAAGTTCCTGGTGCCTTGACTCTGCACCACGATCAACTGTGAGCCAGAACAAGCCTTCTCTCTTATCATTAGATTCTGTTGGTATATTTTATCTCAGCAACTGAAAAAGATGCTAAGACACCTCCTCCCCAGCTAGAATTTTGAGAACATATGTATAGAATCCCTAAATGACAACTAAACCCAGAGGAGACATTTGACATGCCTTTCATCCATGTTATCTGGGCATTCCAGTGCATTCATGCTTGTTTTGACAACAAGGCTGGGATGCAGTTTCTTGTTATTGACTTGTCGATTTAAGGACTAGCTGCCATTCTAGGAAATTGTCATCAAAAGCTAGAAAAGCAGATCATAAATGTGTCGAGTGCTTGTTCAGGATTGGGGGAACTTGATTGTGTGTATACTAATTATTATAACTTTCCTCCACACATGTCAACAGTTATAAATGATACTCTCGAGAACACCATGGGCAGCAGTACACATTCTTAAGCTCAGTCTCAGTCAGAATTCTGATACTTGGCCTACCAGTTTCCTGTTGGTTCTGTGAGGAAGAACGTCTTGGAGTCCTTGGTCTATATGATCCATGTTTTCTTTTTGAAATACTTTATATTATTTCCTCATTAATTTAAATGTTTTCTAGGGGTTATGGGGATTCGTCAGTTGATAAAAAGCTTGGTGGACAAGTTAAGGACTTGCATTTGGATCCCATATGCTCATGTAAAATGACTGTATCTATAATCCCAACAGTGAGAAAGGTGGAGACAGGTAGATCCCTGGAATTCACTGGCCAGCTGGTCCAGATACATCAGGAAGCTTCAGGTTCAATTAAAGAGCTACCTCAGAAAGTAAGGAAGTGAAGTGACTGAGGAAGACACTGACCAACACTGACCTCTGACCCCTCTCCCACATCAAACACACCTGCATCCACACATCCACACACAAACATACACTGCACACACAGACAGCTAACATGCACATTTTATTTCAGTAGCTAACTTTAAGCTCCTGTGGAGACTAATGTCTTCTTTAATGTTACCATATCTGTCCATCTATAGCAAACACTCAACACAGTTTGCACCGCAAGTGGCTCAGTCTTAGTGTAGCTGTACATCTGTGAAACCACAACGCATAATCAAGATTATGGACAAAAATCTCTTCCCAAGTTGTATGGCCCTTTATAATCCTTGCTTTGGCTCCCTTGGAGCTCCTCCTTGTATTTCAACATGGCCACTTGCTTGTCTCTGCAGGTAGATACACATTTCCCAGAGTTTTACATAATAAAGTCTTTTTGAATTCAACATAGTTACAATAGCATCTATCCATTTGTAGCTTATATCAATAGTTTGTTTTGTTTCGTGACTGAGAACTTGTTTGGTTGGATAGATACACCGATCATGTGTTTATTCATGGATGTTTGCATTTTATCTTATTTAGGTTGTTAAAAGAAAAACAAAACAAACCAAAACTCAAAGTAGTTTAGACCTTTGTGTGTGAATCTCTTTTACATATGGGTTTTCTTTCTTTTGGGGGAAAAGCCAAGAGTGGGCCCAAATGTTGGGTGTTTTGCTTAGGTATTTGATCACAATGACATAAAAATAAATTAGCACCAGAAAAGTGAGGTCATTGCTGTGACCTATCAGACTATATGGTTCAGAAGTGCAGGGAACTGTTTTCCAGAAAGCATTTGGAACAAAAGGAAAGGCAAGTTAAGTAAAGCCTAGGATTCCAGAAGCTAAACTCTCTGGTGGGTTCTCTGAAGACTGGGATGCCAGCTAGAGTCCAGTCAGTTGAACTGCACTCATGAGGCTTCAGAAGGAAATGAGAGAATTGAAACTGGGACCATTAAATACAGACAATGGAAACTTTGTTTCTCTGTGTCCTGAAATTTTGTAGAGGGTGAGCTTAAAGGTTATAAACTATTCATGTAATCTTGTTAAGGAAATTTCAACTGGAAAAGTATTGTTCTGCTGTGGGTTTTGTTATATATCTACTTTGAGGTTTCTTTTAAACCTTTTGTTTACCTTTGTGCTATATTTTATATGTCCTCATTTTTAAGTTCTGTTGGGTCTTTTCACACCTGAGGTAATTACCACATTAGATTTTATGATATATGGGTATTCTGCCACTGTAGTCCTTTTATCCATTCCACAGTATATATATTTCAAAACCCTTCACTTTTAATTATTATGAAGTCAAGTTTTATAGTCTATGATCTGACTTTGTTGTGATATCAAAAGAAAACATTCTAGCCCCTTTAGACCATGGAAGTTTTCTCCTGTGTCTCATCATGTGTTTTGTGTGAGAAATATAGAGACAGCTGTGTTTATTTTTTATCCAATTTAACAAGCTCTATCTTTTAATTGTAATATTTATATCATTTATATTTAATGTGTAGTAGGATAGTAGACTTAAAGCCATTGTTTGGTATTCTATCTCAACCTGTCTCATCTTGTGTTTATTTTCTGCTGCTCTCCCCTCTCTCTCTCTCACTTTCTTTTCCATTTCTTTTAGATTAATTAAATACTATTGTTATGGTTTTCTTTTGTTCTTATGTTGTTTTTTTGACTAGTTATAGTAATTACTTTAATATTTATACTGTTTGTCTTTTGCTTATTGCATCTATGTTCGGATGACATTATGTAATTCACAGCAATACATTTTAATATTTCTTGTCTTGAATTTTATACTGTTGTTGGTACTTCTTTTGTTCCTCAATTATTGTCCTCAGATCACACTTTACCATTATTGTTTGTTTAAACAGTAAGTTATCTTTTAAAGGGAGGTAAATGAAAAAAGAAATATATGTTAGCACATTTGGTTACCATTTGTGGTGTTCTTCTCTCATTAGAGTAAATTTGGGTTCCCTTTGTATCTTTGCTTGTTTTAATTTTCTCTTTTGTTTTCTTCTTTTCATGTGTATGTCTGTGTCATGTGTGCATGCATGTGTGTGCATTTATGTGTGTGCGCGTGTGCATGTGTGTGTGTGTGTGAGTGTTTGCAGAAATCTGGGTTTGATGTTGGGAGTCTTCCTTATTAACTCTTCATCTTGCTTTTTGGAGATAAGATGTCTCCATCAAACCCAGAGCTCACTGATACAGCCTGTATGACACACCTCAGGTTGTTGCTGGGATCCTCTGTTTTGACCTAGCAAGGCTAGAATCACAGGAAGCAGTTACATCTATCTGGTATTTGTGCAGGTTCTGGGAATACCAACAGGTTCTTATGCTAGCACAGCAAATGCTTTAGCCACTGAGCCATCTCCACAGTCCCTGAATCCAGCCATCTATCTGGTCCCATTTTCTTTCCGGTTTGATAATGTCTTTTAAGACTTTTGTTCAATAGGTAGGCTTATGATAAATAATTTCACCCCTTGTATCAGTAACAGCATATTCTTTCTACCCTTGTTTCTGTAAGGAATTTAAAATTCTCAGTTGACATGTTTTTATTTCTTTCATTACTGCAAGTTGTTTCCTGGCTGTCTTCTTACATACACCACTTTCGACGGGGATCAGTGATCCTTCTTACCTTCATGCCTTTGTGTCTACTTGCTTTTAAGATTTCCTCTTTATCATTGATTTTGAACAATGCGATTATGATGTACCTTGGCATCCTTTTCTTTGTGCTTCTTATGTTGAGGTTTCTGGAACTTCATTGATTTTATAAGCTTATAAATCTTCCTTGCTTAAACGTTGGAGGCATACAAAATACAGTTATTATATTAGTTGATTTTTCCATTGTTGTAATAAATGCCTAGGTTTGGTAATTCATAAAGTAAAGGGATTCATTCAGCTCATAGTTCTTAAGACAGAAAACCAAACAGCCCCCCAAACGACCATCAACTGGCAGAGCTATCCTAATTCTCTGACATCATGGCAGTGCTATTTGTGGGATACAGAGATCTCAGAGAGACAGGTAGATGTGACTCACTCTTAGAAAAATTGTTCTCATGGAAGCTGTCTTTGAGTTTCAAGATCTGTCCTCATCTCTTCTAGCAGTGTTTAATGACACCTCCACTGCGAGTAAATCCCCCTACTTCTAAAGGCTCTCTCCCACCCTTGTTTTAAAAATATTTTAACTTTTTAAAAATGATATGCAAATGTGAGTCCAAGTTCGTGTGAAGTCAAGAAGTAGGTAAGAGATCAGAGTCTATGGAGCTGGAGCTATAGGCACCTGGTGTGTAGATGCTGGAAACCGAACTCAGGTCCTTTGTGAGATCAATATGAGTTCTTAACTGATGAACCACTTCCCCAGTCCTTCTAGAAGTGTTACAGGTACCCCATTATGTGGTGCTATTTCTGGGGAGACACACCAAAGGATACCACTAAAGCCCGTTGTATTATAAATACTTACAGGAATATGAGTGAGGGGTTACTTACAAGATTAGAAATGACTCAAAGACAGTTGCATCACCAAAGCCAGCCCCAGCATGGGTGACAGCTTGCAAAAGTTCGAAACCTGGAGTGTGCTGCACAGCTGCAGGCTCCACAGGTGGGAGACTATCCTTTGCAAGTAGCTCAGATTGTTGAAACCTCTTCCACTCAGGTCGGTTGGTGTCTTCTTTCAGGCAGCATAATTTGTCTGAAAGTATCATTTAGAACTCTTTACTGCTGACATATATTTAGCAGACGATCCTAGTGAATCTGGTCGGTTTTAGGACTTCCTGAATCCTTTCATGTGTCTACTTCCTGGGTATAAGGAGCTTCCCCAAAGATGGAATGTTTCCCTCTTCATTAGAACATCCTATTCTGTTACTTCCTTGTTAACATCCTTAATGAGCTTCCCTCAAAGAGAGAAAATAGCCCAGGCCTCAATTAGCCCAGGGCCTCAACACATGAGGCTTGAGGGTGTATTCAACCTCTACCTAAACCATACCCATTATAACTATTCTGATATCCTTGCCTTCTAATTCTAATGTCTAAGCAGACTGGTTTTTCTCCTCATTTAGGGCTATTTTTTCCTGATAGTATTCAATACTTTGTAATTTTTTTTTATCAGATCACCACATAGAGGATGTTTTCTATTTTCGTGAGCATCTGAGCTTCTCTCCGAGATGCTGTTAAGTTACTCAGTAATAGTTCAATTCAGTAGAATTGTACTTCTAAGATCTGTTTTGTAATCTGGAACAGTATTCAGTCAGAGCTAGCTCAGAACTACTCAGGAAGCATGGCAACAGTCCGTGTGCTCACCCTGTGAGCCTCTCGAGCTATGAGACTTCTTCATTCTGAGTGATAGGAGCAGACACTCTTCCTAGCCTTCTGGGAGTTTCAGCCATTGGTGCCTCCAGCCTCTCTTTGCATTACTTTTTGCAGCCCTGGCTAATTTCCTTACATGCACTTGCTAATTAGCATTCTGCTGAACACTTGAAGGGAGCCATCAGCAGATGTATGCATGCTCTCTGCAGCACTGACTTCTCAAGTTTTCTGTCCTAGGAATGTTAGCTGCCCAGCCTCCAGAGACCACTCAGCTTTGATTCCATGCTGATGGTGTCTGCTGGGCCCTGCCTGCATCCACTCTATCATATGCTCAGCTTTCTCTTTTAAAGGAGTAAGCTGAGACAATCAGAAGTCTAACCTCACTGTTTATTATCTCCCAGAGTTCCCTCCTTCCTCATCAGTCTAGAAACGTACAGGATTCTGCAAATTCTGGTCTCTGATTATTGGTGGTTTGAAGTTAAAACTGTTGACTGAATGCAGAAATCACTGATTCCATTCCTTTCTTCCTTCATATCTGTTCTCTCTTATACTTGAGTGTGTATGTGTGTGTGGGGTGCGTGTGTATGCATGTGTGTGAGCGTGCATGTGTGTGAGTGTGCATGTGTGTGCACAGGTGTGTATGTGTGTGAGTCTGTGTGTATGTGTGTGTGGTGTGTGTATACACACACATGTGCAAAGAAGCCTAAGGTCAACCATGAATGTTGTCTTAGGGTTTTATTGCTGTGAAGAGACACCATGACCATGGCAGCTCTTCTAAAGGAAAACATTCAGCTGGGGCTGGGTTACAGTACAGAGCTTTAGTCCATTATCAGCATGACCGGAAGTGTGGCAGCACGGAGGCAGACATGATGCCGGAGAGGAGCTGAGAGTTCTATATCTGGATCCACAGGCATCAGGAAGAAAATGAGATGTACTTCCCCCATCAAGACCACACCCCCTAATAGTACCACTCTCTATGGGGACCATTTTCATTCAAACTGCCATAGATATTGTTCTTCAGGAGCCCCCTCTTCACTTTGAAACAGGATCTCTTACAGGACACAAGGCTCCTGGATTAGACTAATCTGTCTGGCTCATGATCTCCTGGAGTCCACTTGTCTCTGCCTCCCCAGTGCTGGTGGTCTGAGACCCTGACATCCACCTATCCCTGCCTCCCCAGTGCCGTGATTATAAGCCTGAAATGCCATACCAGCTTCTTACGTGGATTCTGAGGATGAACCTCAGCGAGTCTGGCAATGAAACTCAGGTCCTCACACTTGTATGGTTAGGACTGTCCCAGCTGCGCCATCTTCCCAGCTGTGACTGCATCTCCGTACCCAGCCAGACACTTTCTATGTGTCATACATAGGCTAGTTGATTTGGCCTTGGGAAAGAAATGTCAGGGTTTTACCCGTGTGGAAATGGAGGGATGAGTGACTGTCCTAGAGTAACAACGCCAGTAAGCATCTGCACTGATATATCACACCATTTTCTAAGCACATCCCTTGACCTGCTTCACAGACCCGCTGTCTCAGACAGGAAGCAACCAGGGGAAGTCACCCTCCTGATAGCCACAGCTTGGGAATTTGTCAAGGGCTCTACTCAGTGACCTGGACAGGGATGCAAATCGAGTGCTAAAACCTCCTTAGGCCTGGCTTTTCTCATTTATGCACCGGGAATAGGGAGCACTCATCTCTACCAAGAGAACTCCTGCAAAAACAAAATGAGTTACCAACTGTAATGAACCCATTACAACACTGGTGCGGCCCCCCGGAAACTCTGTGATAAAACAGAATGTTTGCGCATGCCCAGAGCCTGAGAGCCACTCACTGCCGGTCAGGAAACAGCTCTGTTGTGCAGCCCCGTGAAGACCGTGCACAATCTTCCTTCAGTTTTCATTTGATTAGAATATCTGGTTTTAGTTTTCATAGTCGTCTTTTCTCTCCCTTAACATTTACAATCATGTTTCGAAGGACGAGCTATCGTTCCTTCCTGTTTTACAGAGATGACAAAACAAAGAGAAGACTGGGCCTTGGCGACCAAGTTCATCTTGGTTTGGTGGTGTAAAGCTGTAATCCTAACACTCAGGAGGCTGGATGGGAGGATCGTGGGTTTAAGGTTAGCCTAGGTCACAGAGTGAGACCCTATCTCTAAAACAGACAGACACCCCAAGGTAAGCAAGTGGCAGAGCTAGTTTTGCAATCAATTTTAATTTTTTATATAATGTGAACGAAATGTCAGCCAAAAATTGAAACACATTTTTTGAAGAACTAACTTTTAAGTGGTTGTTTTGTCTGGAAGTGTCCTTAAAGACCAAATAAGGGACACTGTCCCAGAAAATGGGAATATGTCCCATGAAATAAATCCTTCAGTCACTGGGAGAGATTGGATGGGTCTTTGGAGTCCTACTTGTAGAATATTAGTACCTGGCCCCAGTGCAGAGGTTCAGGTATCTTCTGACTCCACCATGATTCCCAGAGGCAGTAAGACTCAGAGTTGTTGAATTAGGTTTTTCTCCTCCTTCCAGACTTTTCTGTTGTGTGCATATTAAAGTACATATTTAATGTTTGTTTTTAAATGCAATGCCATATTGGTAGAATTGACACATTTTTTTTTCATGTCCAGAATCGAAACCCATGGGCAATTGTAAATAAAATTGGCCCTAGACAGTTAATATACTCTAAGTATACACAAGTCAGCAAAGGATATTCTTTAAAGTAGCCCCCCACCAAATACTTAAGGGAGACTGGGAAAGAAATGTCTTCAGAGAATTGTTTCCTAGCCGTTCAGAATATAGAGGGAAGCATCAAGCGGTGGCCAGCGCCGGCTAGCAGACTGTCATTTCTGGGTTTGATGTTCCAGGGTTTAATTGTCTTTCATGTGAACAATAGCAGACACTCTCTGGTGTGCTATGCTGGTGTGATAAAAGGGGGTCGTTCTTGCATGGCAATAGCTTTTTTATTATTAGCGTAAAAAATTAGCAAGCTGGAAGTCGTTAGAAGGAGTTTCACTGGCATTAATTGTGATTCAGCCTGAATTTGTTTGCAGACCAGTGCAGCAAGACAATAGCAGAGAGAGAGAGAGAGAGAGAAAGGGAGCAATATTAATAGGCTTCTAGTTATTGTATCATTTTAGTGAGACTTAATAAGGTGTCCGCTGTCAACCGGAATTTATTTTAAAAAAAGACATAGTAATTGATGTATCGCAGTAAGTATGGATCAGGGCTCAACTTGATTAATGTATGGGTTGGCTTTTTAAGGCATTTAAAAAAGGCCTCTTAACAGGGTCTTTGGAGACAGGCGCTAGCCCGCTGTAAACTCCCTCTTCACTGCTGGAAAACAGCGTGACAGCTGCTGATGTCTCCTGTGGCTTCTCCTCTTTTCTCCCCTCTTCCTGATCAGAGAAAACTGAAGCAATATACTCTTCGTCAATAATTGCAGTGCTTAGGAATCTTAGAAAGGGATTTTGGCTTTTCTCTCAGAGACGGTTTTCCAAAGGTTAAATTAGTTCTACTACTGTGGGCTTCAGAATATTGCCACTTTCGATAGGGAGTGGATTTGGGTTTTTAAATAAGCTGCTATTTTGTGGGTTGCTTGAACCTTGACCTAGAAGTGTTTTGATGTCAGAAGTGGACTAGATTCAAAAGCAATTTCAGGTCAAGCTAAGTTCTGGCACTCTGGAGAGGATAATGTTCTCACAACATGGGGGGGGGGGTAGAAACGAGGAGAGAGAAGAGAGAGAGGCAGACAGATGAAGAAATGGCCACACCTACACGCAAACAAGGAAGAGCCCGTTTCTAGTCACCTGTAGATTCATCTCTCTCCTTTGTTCCCACACACTATTGACCCCATTTTTTCTTTCATGAAAAAAATTTTTTTGAAAGAAACAACCCATGTGAGTTACAATCCCCAGGGAGAATAGGAAGAAAGGAAGGCAAAACCAGGAACATTTTGCCTCTGGTGTCCATAGATGTCAACACTGTACTCCAGGGTCATAGGTCACTTAGATACTCAGTTGAAGAATCCAGGCTGTCCCCCTGCTGTTGGAGGAAGCTCCTCATTCAACAACTGCTTGAATATGATCTTAGATAAAGTCCTTTGGTTCCTGGCACTTAAGTTTGTTGCCGAGCTGGTACCAGCCAGGCAGGGACACGCTCAGATGGATAAAACCAGGTGTATCACACAGGTGAATTTGCCTTCTGTAATGGCTATTCTGGAATGAACTATAATCCAGAATTGGAGGGCTCACCTGTGATCCAGCTCTTGAGGAAACACAAGTTTCTGACCTGGATCTTGCCATGGAGATCTTGAGGCATAGTGTCTATAAAGAGCTTAGGCCCAGGCAAGGTAGTACACATCTTTAATCCCAGGAGTCTAAGGCAAAGAGATCTTTGAATTTAAGGGCAGCCTGGGATAAAACAACTCTCAGATCCAGGTGTGTTGGTACACAACTTTAATCTAAGCCACACCTTCTGCTGGAGGCCTACAGAAGGACATCGGAAGAAGGAAGATTTGTTTTTCTTCAATGCTTGCATTTACTTGCTAACACATCTGTTGGAACCTACTTCTACAGAAGACCAGCTAAAACAACTAGCCTTGTGGGACTGAGCAACTAATAGATTCCTGGACTTCCAATTCACAGCTGACGATTGTTGGAGAGTTGGACTACAGACTGGACTACAGTTGGACTACAGTCATCACAACAAATTCCCTCAGTATAGAAAGGCATTCCATATGCTCTGTGACTCTAGAGAACCCTGACTGATACACCTTCCATGGCTCACACATCCAAACTGGCTGCACTCTGGTGGTACCCTCCTGACTGTGACCTATGATAGGAGTTTTCTGTTGTCGCTTATTTCTGGGATACTATTGCTAGGTCCATGGCTTTGTTCCTAAGCCTTGCTGCTGTTCCAGTGGACTTTAATGGAGGTGTTCTCTCTTTCAGAGGATGGAGTTCAAATGTTACAGTAAGTCTCTAAATGACTTTGAGAACAAAAAACACCTTTTATTTTCTTCTGGGTGATAAAACATACTCAACAAATTATACTGAAGCAGAGATTCCTATTGTCCAACAAACTTATACCTGGACCCAGTCTACTCTCAAGCCAGCAGACTCTGTTGTCCAAAAGTATTTTCAGAGGATAGACATTTTGCAGATGATTGAGAGATGTGATCAGTTCTTTCTGATATCCATCAGACAAGACTTCACACAGCTATAAATAGCTGCCTTTGGTACAGTAAAGATATTAGCATTTCTCCCAGATGAAAAACCTTTTTGCTTCTCTGGGTCTAAGAAATTACAGTAGAAAGGACCAATCTCATCAGACTGGACACTTTATTGAATTGCTGTAACTGACTTTATTGGGTTTTTATTTGTGTTCTATCTAATGTATACATATGGGTACCTGTAAGGTATTTGTTAGATGCTATGACATTTTAGAGGTAAACGAAAAGACAGCAGTGCAGTGACACATGTGACAATGGGCTGGAGGTGACTCAGTGCATAAAATCCATGCCACATCGAATGTGGAGAATGGGGTTCAGAACCCCAGACCTACATAAAAGCCAGAAAGACATAGTGACCACCTATAATCCCAGCATGCAGGAGACAGAAACAGAAGACCCCATGGCAAGCTGACCAGCTAGATGAGTCAGAATTAGCAAGTACAGTTTCAGTGAGAGACTCTACCTTAGTCAGTATAGGATAAAGTGACCAAGGAAGACACCTGGCATCAACTTCAGATCTCCACAGGCACACAGACACATACACATGCATGTGTACCCTCACACAAACTTGTACTGGAAACAGTGATCAGGGCAACTCACTGCGAGGTCCTCATAGGATTTAAATGAATGGCGTCTTTGGAGACCAGCTATTTGAGCTCATCCTTGGAAAGGAAGTAGAATGTGATGGGCAGACAAAGAGGACAAGGGACAGTCAGTGATGGTGTATAAGGCAAGAGACACTCAAAATAGAGGTGTGTGAAACAGCTATACATAAGAAGATAAGGTAGATTTCAGCTGACATACAAAAGAAAACTTTGGTGTTTGTGGAGTGGGACTGTATCCGTGGGATGCCTTTGAGGCAGGATGCAATGTGGTCCACAGTGGGCATTTGAAAGCACCGGCAACAGGTGATGGGTGTGTTGATATAGGCATGGAGGCCACTCTGAAAGCCAAGTTATACCTGGATCATTTGTGATTTCTCTTTGATTGTCAAGTATACATTGCTCAGTAGAAGATGTCTGGGCAGTTTATACCTTGAATTTAGTTAGTTCTGTAGCATAACCATGGCATAGACCTTTAAAAATATGTTTATATCCCAGACTGAGACATTTGGACAATACCAAGTTTGGGAGTTGGTTACAAAGGGTAGTGATTCCAAAATTTAGTCTGGGACATTGCAGGCTAACAACATTTCCATGCAACTCCATTTATGGGACTATCAGAAGTAAGTAAGTTGTGTCTGGGATATGCCATGGGTTCTTGTACAGTGAGTAGGGTTCTGTCGAGTGACTCAAGTGTATATACAGGGAGTGTGCTGATTGAATGACTGAGGACATCTCAGGTGGGAAGCAGGGGCTAAGAGTGGATGGCTTGCATCTCTGGAGCTGAATGTTATTAGTTCAGATTTGATTCTTGGACTTGGAGGTTTCAATTACTTAACTTAAAAAAAAGAATAATAAAGCTATTCAGCTAGGTGATTCTCACTATTTTGCTCAACAAGTCTATTTTGATCTTCAAATTCCCCAAATCAAATTTCATTCAAAATCTAGTAAAATTTAAGTTTGGGGATCCATTGGCCTATGCCTATTTTTCCAGTATTAAACAAGATATCGAGAAAACCACACCTTGTCTCCCAATGCCCACATGGCATGCGAACTTGTCCAAATGTGTCCAGTAAAGAACTGCAGCATTTAGCGAACAAGCAAGTTCACGTTTACAGTTGTGTCTGCTCTAACCTTATGTGTGTGTTCAGTTGCCTCTCTGTGAACCGTGACTTTCATACCAAGAATCTTCCTGTACAGTATATAGGTACTATTCCTGTGCCCATGGCCTTACTTAATGAACATGAGCTCTTTATTAATCCTTGTAATAATGAAGGCTAAGAGGCCAGGTGACATCTGTCATATCCTGGGAGAGGCAAACATTTGGCTTTAACCTCTTTAAAGATAGTGAGAAGAGCTTAAGACTAAATATCAATTTAAGGGTACATTTCTTTTTAATTTTTAATTTTGTGTATGTGTGTGTTTGTGTGTGGTATGGGCATGTGAGTATAGGAGCCCACAAACATCAGAAGAAGGCACTAGATTCCCTGGAGCTGGACTTCAGGTAGTTGTGAGTCACCCTACATGGATGCTGGGAACTTAACACAGGTTCTCTGAAGAGTTGTACCACTCTTAACTACTGAGCCATCTCTCCAGTCTAAAGGACCATTTCTGAAATTATATAGGAAGCAAGCACACAACACTTTAGGGAAAGCCTTTTCACCCATGTAGCAAACTCCCCAGCAGTGATAAGATCTAGCCAATTCTTCTTGGATCATTCTTTTTCCCCTTTATCCTGGGTGTGTTCTTAATTACATGGTGATTTCTTGTACCTCCTCATTTTAGGAATCGATGTCATCAAAGCCCAGCTATGGATTTCCCTGTTCACTCTGAGATGACAGTGTGCTTGCATGTTTGATGGGTCTTTATGGCTATCACATCAGGAAGAAATGAGGGAACTTAGCTGCAGAGAGGAGAGGCACACTCCTCCAGGCTGCCAGGCTATGGTGGGTCTTAGGGTGGGTGCTGCTACATGTCATCTGAGGCTGAGGGCCACAAAAACAACAGAAGTCATCTCTCACAGTTTTGGAATCTGGAAGAGTTGAGGTTGTAGTGGGGTTCTTCAGAGGCCAGTCTTCTGCACTGTAGTTGGCTGGCATCTCCTTGTAACTCACCCAGCAGAAAGAAGATTGGCTATTAATAGCTCACTGGTACTGTAAACAAGAAGAGGAACCACAGGGGCCAGCGCTCTGACCTTAAGATGGAATTATCCCAGGCACCTCACTGCCCAGGCCAGCACAGTGAGGGTTAAGATTTCAACACAGGGTTTGCAGCGGGGCAGAAACTTTAAGTTCATAAGAGAGTTCATGGCACATTTTTCTATATTCCAAAATTGACCTTGATGCCAAAAGAAGGCCTTAAAAAAAGCAAAGACAACTCATGGGTTTCAGCTCATGCTTAGTCAAATCAGGCAGCTTTTAGCAGTGAGTGGGCACTTGAAAAGTGTTCTTATTCTTGCTTACAAAAAAAAAAAAAAGCCTGCTAATCAGGTATAAATCTTTTCCTTTGTTTGGAATACCCTCCATATATTCTAGGAAAATTTCAGAAATTCTGATTATATCACAGTATCTGATTATGTATAAAATATATTCAGTAAAAATATGAACTTTTATAGTTTTGTTATTTAATAAACTCATATGTGTATGTATTAAATAATATATTTATATTGTACATAATATAAGAAAATTATATAATGTATTGTATGAAATACAATTTAACATACAATTATTAATTATATAATAAAATAATATTTGCATATAATCTACTATATTATATAGTAATATAATATGTAAGATATTAATATATTCATTAGATAATATATAAATATATTATTTAGTAAATTACATTTGTGCATGAGTATGTATGTGCAAGATGCATATGTGTATGCATTTTCTCATGCATGTTACTGTGTTTATGTGAGAGTGCCTTACACGTGTGTGCATATGAAGGCAGCAAGTGATGTTAGGTGTCCTCACTTTATCAGGGCAGGATCTCTTGATGAACCTGGAGTTAGGCAGCTTGCTCCAACACCCTCCTGTCTGCCTCCTGTGAGGAGGGCTGGACTTAGAGGGAGCTGTGCTGTCACACTGCCTGACTTTCATGTGAGTTCTGGGATCATGTCCGCAGTGCTCACACTGGCAAGGCAAGAGCTTTGCTTACTGAATCATCTCCCCAGCCATGTATGACAGAGTTTTACGCTTAAACTCAAATTTCTAGAAGGCCATGTACGTAAGAGAAGATAAAGAAAATTAATAAAATTACAGTCAATGAAATACAAAATTATAGCTAAACATTCATTTTCTCTCTGTGCTCCACCATCTCCTCTCTCTCTTCCCCCCTGAGCTGAAGGAGTACCTGCATACCATTAAATTTCCTCTCAGCCCAGCACATCTCTTAATGATGACTTACTTCTGGATGCCTCTTGCCCCTTGCACTCTGGCATCGGTTCCTCAATCTACTCAGTTAATGTGTGAAAGCCTGAGGTCGGTAGCATCAGCCATTGTTACCTCCACTTTAGAAAACAGTGTAATATTTATTAATGGAGGAAACGAAGCCCTCTGACGTGTTGTGTGTATCCTTTACTACTTTGCTACCTTAGTTTGGCATAGATTGGAATGCCACCAACAACTGTACTGATAACGCTGGGCTGGTGGAATGCACCTGCAGCCTCAGCTGCTTGGCAGGGTTGAGTGGAGATATCGCTTGAGCCCAGATCATATCTCCGAACTCAAACCAACTAATCACCACCAACAAACAAGCACAAGTCTTTTGACTGTGGTGAAAGAGACTTTAAAATCTTTTATGTAGCATGTTTTAAACAGACAAACTAATGAATTTGAGTATGACATCTTCATATGTGTGTATCATGTATTAGGATTCCATCTCTCCCCACTCGATCTATCTTGTGCCCCCCATCCTCCTGTCCCCCTGCTCCCTACTCTCCCCAAATGGTCATCGTACATCTAGGCCTCTTTCTTATTCCTTGTGACTTGCTTCTCAGTGTGCAAAGAGCTCTGGCCACCTGTGGGTGTCTGCAGCTTGAGCCCTGAGTTGAGAAATCTGCCTTGTTAGGAGATTCTGTTTGAGACTAGCCTGGTAAATAGCTAGACACTAATTGCTGAGGGGTGAGGTGAGGTGAGAGGTGGTGAAGGAGGGAGAGAGGAAAGGGGGAGGGAGGAAGAAGGAGGGATATAGAGGGGAGAGGAGAAAAGGAATGGGGGATGGAGGGAGGGAAAGAGAGAAGGAAACAAAAGGCAGGAACTGGGGTAGGGGAAGCTCAGTTGGTAAAACTGCTTGTCCTTCCAGGATGAGGACTGAGGTTCCATCCTCAGCACACATATAAGAACCTGGGTGCGTGCAGCCCTGGAATCTCAGTGCTGGGACACAAAGATGGATCCCAGGAGCTGGCTGGCCAGCCGGTTGAGCTGAATCTGTGTTTATGAGTAGGGTGGTCTCAAAAAATAAAATAAAGACTGTGGGTTTAAGAGGAGGAGACACGATTCATCGACACACAAATCCACAGCCAGCACACACCCCACAACGGACACCACAACACACACACAAAACCACATCTCAAAGAATAAAGGAATTGGTACCCTTCCTGGGCATGGGAAATAGCATATGGCATTGTAGGACCGTGTATTTAGTTAGTGAAATGGGCAAACAGCAAAAACACAGCTGTCACTTAGAACACGTTTCTATAACATTTCATTTGAAGAAATAAAGCAATGATTTAAGACTTAATTAACTAATTAATTAATTTGTTCTTCAGCTATCTGCGGTTCTAAATTGTGCAAATATTTCTGTTTGAGTCTCAGTAGAAATGTTTAGCTCATTGTAGACATAGAAGAAACTCTTACTTAGAAATTCTCCAACGTTTGTTTGTGACCAAATGACCCTTATCTTGTGTAAAGCTGCAGAATAATCTCCATTTCTTTAGGAGCAAAACTGGAAAGTATAATTTAACACAGGTGTAAGAAATCACTCACTGAAGCAAGGTGCTTTCTGAGGGCCATGGCAGCTGCAGACACCCTCAGTGTGAGCTAGTAGAGCCATGCCTTGTTTTTAACCTGGCGTGTGATCTGGGCAAACTGGTATTGATGGTGCAGGATAGCTGCTGTTTGTAACAGCTCCATGGAAGGGACCCAGGCAGGCCTCTTCACGGCAAGATGCAGAAAGGCCCACAAAGCTGCTGGAATTTCTCCATGTTTGAAGAGCGTGGACTCTTTTATTTTCTTTTTGATGTGTTTCCTAAATAATCAGTACCAAAGTGGGCATGGAAAGCAGATTGTTCCCGATAGCCAAGACTGGAGAGAAGCAGGAAGCATCAGTTCTGAGCTGGGGAAGTGTTTGTGTATAATACCTGAGGAGGGCGGTTCTGATCATTGGCTTCAGGTTTTAATAAGAACAAGTAGATTTTTTAGCTCAGTGAAAGATAAATAAAAGTCGAGCATAGGCTTCTGAATGAAAACTTTTAAATATGGAGATATAATGATTTGCAGAGCCTTTGTCTATAATGCATTTCTTGTCTTACTGCTGGGTTCATGTGACGAATTCCAGTTGATAAGCCCTGGTCTCTGGAGTCAGTTGTCTGGCTAGTTATTAAGATTAAGATAAGTCCTAAGAACGAGAGATTCAGCACATTGTGGTACCTTTATGGGACTGGACCACCTAGGATTTGGACTGTAAACAATGCATTAGTTCACCCCGACTTGCTTTCAAACCTGTGGCGAGCACTGTAGATACTGGCAAAGTATGCTTGAAGATGACTTTTTATAATGAAAAATATTTTTAAACGACAAAAAACTTCTGAAGCTGTATAAATGAATTTGTAGAAGAGACATTCACTCTTTAATTTTTACCTTTTATGTTGGTATTTAGAGAGTTTTTAGAAAGATAATTAAGAGTCTGATGTATTTCTTCTCACAAAGGCATTTATCTTTATAAAATATACTGGGAGTAGAGGACAGTGCAGTTAGAGAATTTAAGACATAAGACTATATATATACATACATGTATATATACATATATATACATAATTCAAAGCTAAACTTGAGGACTTGATGTTTTCAGTCAGTTTCCAAGGAGCAAAGCAAGTATTTGTGCTGTTTCTGAAGCTGGATGGTGTACCTCAGGCACACTGAACACAGCCAAATATTTCCTGATGTTCAGTCAGTGACTCACACTAAATATAGTAAATATGATCTTTGCCGCAGATTGGTGGGCCACATTTCTAGCGCTGCAAACTTTAACTGTCTGAGGGATCACAGGAGAAGTGATGGAAGATAGCAATTTAGCGAGCGCACCGTAGCAACACGCTGCGCTGTGCTCAGCACCGGCTGGCTATTAATTTTTGTTAATGAATTTAAAACTAGATGTATGGAAATGGTTATATGAAATGTATACACTGCTAAACAGTTAACTAGTCCTTGGGGCTTAAGTTTAATTATCTAAGTGTAAATCATTCTGAGCAGGGCGACCTAATGAGTCAAAAAAAAAAAAAAAAAAAAGCGAGAAACTTGTATGTAGCCTTGCAGTGATGCTGAATGGAGTGATCTAGCAGAAAAACTGACAGGTAGGGACAAAGTGTCTGTGTCACAGAAGCCTCCATCCTCCTGATCCTCTTGGAAGTTCACTTGAGCTATGCCATTACTGCATTTCAGAACAGTTTTGAGGAGAGGAGATAGCAGGTGCATGTGTGTGTGGGTGTGGGTGTGTGCATGTGTGCTTGTGGGTACACTCATGTGCATCCATGTATGCATGTGAGAGTAATGGATGTGTAGGCCAGATGACAGTCTGGGGCAGCCTTCCTCAGGTGTCACCACCCTTTTGTTCCAACAGAGTCTCTCACTGTCCTAGAACTTGCTGGCTAATGAGTCCCTGACATGTGCCTGTCTCCTCTTACCCATAGCTGGGATTACAGACACACAGCATCACATCTGCCTACTTTTGATGAGTTCTAGGGTTGAAACTGGGGTTCTTATGTTTGGTAACACACACTTCACTGACTGAGCCATCTTCCCAAACCTGGGTTCATTTTTGGTTGTCTAATCTGGCTAGCTGTCCAGACATCTCAGAGGTAGAAACTGGAGACGTTCAGTACAGTACCATTGCTGAGGAGGTCGACCACAAGACAATATCACCTTCCCCAAGTATTAATTCTGCCAGCCCCTCCACTGTACAAAGCTTTTGCGTCTTAACAGCAATGGTATTTAGAAATGCTGTAATCTGCCAGTGCTTGATAATAACATTTATTTATGAAAATTTAAAGACAACAGCTACAAAGAGAGGCATGAATGGACTGTACCCTTGCCTACACGGAATGCGCCCTCCCACTCCCTCTGTTTTATCCTTCAGAAACCATCACTGCTACGGTATTTAAACTACAATAGGTGCCAGAGATTGATCCTGGGCCTTGCACATATTACACACACATCTACTGCACATCTGCAACCTGAGGCCCTTATGTCCCTTGCTACCCAGATGCCCTGTGTCCACGTACAGTCACACACATACTTCTTCAGATGAGCAGTCCTGATGCTTTGACAAGAGATCACAGCTCAAGTGCAAGCTCACCCAGCGCTTTGGAGGACGTTGTAACATAGAGTCTCAGATGCAGATATGCCTCATTTAGAGACAGACAGCATGGTTTAAAAGGAAATAAAACTGTTCTGCCAAAAGAGGAGTTTGATCTAAACTGACCCACGGCACCAACTTTCATCGTTGTAGGAAAAAGGATATATCTAATATTTAAGGGGAAAACATGACAGAATGTAAAAAAATAAAACACAGCTACTGTCACCTGACAAAGTCATCTTAGGAATTAAGATGTACCCCTTTCTCATCTCACTTAAATAATGATGCCTTTAGCCTCACTTGAGGTTGTACAAAGATCCCTTTTTCTGCTAAGGATAAAGATAAATCACCAAATGGGCTCCCCACCTCTGTACAGTTTGTTAAGTCAAACTAAGATTGAAACATAATGCCAGACAAGAGTGAGATTTACAGCATTATTCTCAAACGTTACCTGGAAACTTTAGACAGAAGACATTCATGCCCTATGCATTTCAGCTTTGATAACATAGCAGCTCGCAGCAGGGACTGTGTGTGTCCAGCCTCAAGGCATTGTTGTGGGCGTCGTGACTTCTCCCTTCTGGCCTGAGCATCTCTCTTAATGCCTGGTTAGCATCCCTTTGTCCTTCCTCATTCTGAAGTTTAAAAATACCTCTCATCACCTGCCACTGACTTCTACTGAATTACTTGTCTGGCAGGCAGCATAGGAGGGTACTAGAGCCCTGAGATGTCTAGAAAGCGTCCTGTTTCGATTTGATGTCTGTACTTTTGCTATCAGTGCTCTGGAAACTTACTCTCT
>JAJTUV010000067.1:1532500-1634247 GCA_021653895.1 Mastomys natalensis
ATTCCTTCGCACCTACCAAGTATGTCTTCATGAGTCCCCTTCTGCATGCCATGTGCTATTCTTAGCACTAAATACACCAAAGTGAGCAAGTAAGAAAAATATTCCTATGCTCTATGAACGTTGAAGTACTGGTTCGGAGGACTGACCGAAAATAAAATCTGTACTTGCAACCATAGATATGCCCATGCGTGTGATATTTCAGAAGCTTATAGCTGGTAGAAATGTGATAAAACACAGTGATAAGCTATTAGCTTGAAGAGAGGGTAGAGGAAGGGCTCTGTTAGATAAAAGTCGTCTTGGGTCTTCAGTAAAGACAACATTGTGCCAGAGACTGGAATACTGAGGTGGAATCAGCCATGCAAAAATTGAGTTCAGTTCAACTGGACAAATATTTGAGTTGTGCCAAGTTCTACTGTGGTTGCTACGGTATATTAGTAAATCATACAGTCCCTGCTTTGAGGAAGCCATCAGGTGTGAGCATTTGCTGCGCATGTATGACTAGTTTGTGTACATGTGAGCACACACATGTACACATATAAATACTGTGAAGAAAGTAAATCAGGACGGGTGTGTGTGATGCTGTATGGGAAGGGGGCATGGGCGCTGTGTGTAGCAGGATCAGGACTCTCTGCAAGCATATGTTTCGGGAGAAGCATGGAAGTACACAGAGAGGCGCCTCTGAAGCAGATGGTTTGAATGGACGTATGTGTGTGTGTTGTATTTAGATGAGTGGTTGAACAAAACCAGAGCCAGAGTCCAGGCCAGTAGCTGGAGAGCAGTAGCTGAGCACAGAAGAGGTTGTAGGACCTTTCAGATTAAAGCAAGGGCTTAGATGTTAGTCATTCACTAATAGCAAGCTCCAGGGAGGTCTGGAACAGCGGAGTAGTACAGTACTGCTTTCTCTAAGTCTAGGGACTTGGAAGCCATGAAGGATGAAAATATTCAGACGGTGCCCATTTCTTCAAGTCATTTCTTCAGTTCTCCTTTGAGCTGATAACACACAGGGAGAGACTGCTTCTACTTCTCTCACTCTGTGACGAGCTCGAAGTGCATCCTCTACATTTGTAAAGATGCTCACCTCCCTGTTAGAGGGAGCAAAAATGCTGTCTACCCTTGTCTTGCCTCCCCTCATTCTCTTACTTTTATTAAGGAAGATTGGAAAGACTTGTATTTCCACCCTCTGAGTACTGCATATTAAGATAACAAGCTCAACGGAGAAAGCACCCAAACAGAGCAGAAGGTGAAATTAGGACAAACCTGAGATTCCCGAGGGCTGTAATTAACACTATCTAGATGAAGGGAGAGGCATTTCACTTCAGATTTATGTTTCAAGGAAACAAAAAAGGGAAGAAAGAGAAGGAAAGCATAATACACCAGAAAAAAAAAATCTTAATTCCAAAGTATTCGACTCGCCCATCAGAAGAAATGGCATTAAGTCAGGTACCCAATTACGGTAATGTGGCTCAGAGCACCTAGAAAGGTGTTTCAGTCTCAAGCCAGGACCAACATTTGTAATCCTTTAAATGCACTTAAGAAATTGATGTTACAGACCCACAATCTGTTAGGGGCCTTGCTTGCCCGGTTATTGCAAAGTACCCCGCCATTAATTGGATCATCAGACTGTGATCCGCGTCCTGGGCCCTGGATTATGGAACACTGACTCTGTTCTGACGTGTTGAACCAGAAGCTCCTTTTGTGAGAGATTTTTGACCCTTAATGTAGATAAGTGGTATTTTTCATCAATCTTAGCTTTCATTAAAAATGGGGGGGAAATGTCAATTCAATGTGGGGCATTTAACGTAATTTAACATCTTTTCATTTAATACCTTGGAAAAGTTAGTCTTTCTGACCTGGTTAGCACATCTGCTGATGGAATGTTTTGTAAAAGCACCATGGAAAGAAAAGGTTGTTAATAAAGCGAAATCATAATTTTGAAACTTTCTGCTTGTCATGTAGGATTTTGAAAAGGAAAAAAAAAATGAACCCGTACAATTTGAAAAACCTGGAAATCTCAGATAAAACACAGCAGAACGGATTGAGTTTTCAAATAAGTTCCCTTTGTTGATACAGGGTTAAAAAGGATAGAAGATAGATAGATAGATAGATAGATAGATAGATAGATAGATAGATAGATAGATAGATAGATAGATAGTAGTGTGTGTGTGTGTGTGTGTGTGTGTGTGTGTGTGTGTGTGTGTGAGTTTTGCTTGTATGCAGGTAAATGCACTGTGCACATGCCTGGTGCCTGTGGAGGCCAGAAGGGGGCTCTGGATCCCCTGGAACTGGAGTTATGGATGGTTGTGAGCTGCCATGTGGAGGCTGGAAACTGAATCCAGGTCCTCTGGAAGAGCATCAACTGTTCTTAACTGCTGAGCCTTCTCTCCAGTTCTCAAATTTGTTCTTATTCTCAAGTATGGGGTATGCACATCACAGCACCAGGGGATAACATTTTGGAGTTGGTTCTCTCCTTTTATCTATACTTGGGCTCTGGAGATCAAACTCACTTAATCAGGCTTGCTCAGCAATTGATTTTATCCCTGGAGCCATCTTGCTGGCCCCATGCATAGAGCTTTCTCTTTAGCACTTTAATTTTCTGTTCAGTAGTGTCTGAGCTATAGAGGGAGGCCCTGAGTATCGAGTTGGTGTGTCTGATGACCATGAATTTAAAACAAGTCAGAAAGAGTAATTGTTTCAGTCTTCTTTAAGGTAAAATAAAAGAATTAATACTTTGAACACAGCCAGTTTCTGTTTTTATCTTTTCTGGGCATGCTCAGAATCAAGCCTAGGGTCTTGTGTATGCTAGGCAGTATTCGACCCCTTAGCTATACTCCCAGGTCTCATAGGTAGTTTGCATTTCAGTTTACTGGGACTCTGTGAGATGCTGTGTACTCAAACGATAATCCCAGCTTCCCAGTGCTTCAAATTGCAGCCAGTCTACGAGGCACAAATCAGTTTTTAGCAACCTATTACTGCCATGCAGATGTCCAAACACCCTGGGAACCTTCACACCCTGGCTTTCCTGCCAGTGACTGGATACTGTTTCATGCTATATTGGTTACTGTTCTCATCGGTGACTAAAGACCTAAAAAGAAGCAGCTTAAAGAAGAAAAAGTTAGGTTTTTTTTGGGGGGGTGGGGAGCGGTTACAGTTTAAACAGGTCTAGTCCATCATGGGACAGGGACAATGTGGTGGTTGGAGCACGTCACTGCTCAAACTGCCTGTCAATAGGAAGCAAAGGAAAAGGAAGTGGTGCTGTGCTGAAAACCTCAAGGTCCACCCACAAATAAGCCTCTTCCTCCAACAATACTCTGCTTCCTAAAGGTTCCTACTATCTGGGGTCCAAAATGTTCCAACACACAAGCCCATGGGGGACATTTTATATTCAAACCACAGCATATGTCTTCATGGGAAAACTCTTTTACAGTTATTAAAATTCTTAAAGGGCTGCCTTAGAAATGCATTACATGACATTTTGTTTCCCTGGAGTCTTTGCTAACGGTCTAGTTGGTGAGCATCCCCAGTCGAAGTCTATCTATTTGTCTCATGCCTTAAAGGTGCCATAGGTTGGACAGAGGTATGGAGTTTGTGGCACAGTATGTATCCTGGCCTCTGGTGTGCTGAACCCTTAGGAATCTCGATCAAATCACTACAACTGGCATCTGGGTGTTCCGTCTACTACAGTTCTTGCCTTTCTTTCCCCATAGGATTCCTTAATACTGACTGTCATGCAGGGTGGATGGGAGAGCCTGCAGACCTCTGCTTCCTTGAAGGCAGTGCCTCCCTGGCCAAGAGACAGATAATCTGTTCTCTCCCGCTGCTGCAGTGGGATAATACAGTTTCAACTCTGAAGCAAAAGGGGAGACAGAGGAGCCTTGCATCAAGAGGGATGCTGTGCAGGCTTAGAGCAGAGTGTCCCTAAGCTATGCAGCCCTGCATCTAGAATCATCTTTAGCTGTAGCTATCTCAGTCTTTCTTGCCAGTATGAATATTGGAGAAAACTATCTCCACGTCTGAGTTTACCCAAGCAGGCAATCAGTTTTCTAGACATTTTTTTTTTCTTTTTAGCGACCAGGATTTGTGTTATGTTAGCTTTGACAAAAATAAAATTGATGAGCCAGAATAAGGTTAAAGTGTCGTCATGGTAAGCACAGGGTCTTTTGGTTGTGGTTTGGTTTCTAATTTTCTTTGAGAAATTGTCTGGGCTTTTCTCAAGATGTATAGGTTCCTTTGTTGTAAAGATTAGTAATGTTTTCCCAGTTTCCCGAGTCTGGGTTAACAACCTGCAGACATGTTTAAGTTTATGGGTTTTTTTGCTTCTGTTTTGATGGGATCAATCTCTATAGCCCAGGCTGTCTGGAGCTTACTAGGCAGCCCAGGTGGTCTTGAACCTGTGGTAGTCCTTCTCTTTCAGCATTCCAGCCTCTAGAATCATGTTGTCTATTTTGAAAGTTATAAAACCAAAAAGAACAAAATCAGAGGAACAACCTAGAGAAGCCTGTCTTTCTTCTTCACTCCTTACTATATTTCCACCTGCCCCTGCAGGCTGGAGGGAAGTCAGCAGGGTGAGTGTGGTAAAAAAGCAACATGCCACACTGTACCTGTTTTACTATTTGGGGTTTTCACTGGGCCTGCCACTGTCCCGGGGAGGCATTATTCTTAACTGCTCTCCAAAGTGGGCTGCAAAATGCTCCCAGACCTTGTCCCTTCATATTAAAGTTCTGTCCTAAGTGAAGTTGGCAGCTGGTTTTTCTCAGTGCTGCTGGCCCTCTACAGTTTCCTTCCTGATTGAATTCCTATAGACTCTCTCAGGACAAGGAGGGCACATAAGGCAATATTCACCAGATGGCTAGCCTCTGGAGTTATAAGTAAGATATTTAGAAGCTGGAGGTGTTGCTCAGTGGGTAGAGTGCTGGCCTTGCATGCACCGAGCCCTGGATTCAAGCCCAAGTATGCCCAGGATTATAGACGTAGGGGTGTGTGTCTGTGATCCCAGTACTCTGGAGGTACAGGCTGGAGATCATCCTCAGCTATGTAGCCAGCCTATAGATAACCTGGGAGATGACGGGGTGGTTAGGGAGAAGAGGATGAGGAAGAAGAGAAGGAATAGAGAACGGTAAAAGAAGATGTTTTCCTTGAAATCACGTCCTAAGACCTTCTAAAGGGAAAATATCCTGGGAAGGTCTGTGCTAAGAACCCATCCCCGGTGCCTGGAGTATGGAGCATGTACATTGCTCTCTCTCTCTCTCTCTCTCTCCTCTCTCTCTCTCTCTCTCTCTCTCTCTCTCCTTCTGCTGCTTTTTTTCCTGTCATGCCTTTCTCTTCTCAAAAATTTAAAAAAAAAATTTTCTTGTTTTAAAAATGCCACCATGTCCTGTAACAAACTATGAATTCAATCTGGGGCCTTAGTGGCAACTACGTATCAGTCACTGCATCGGTAAGCAAGTCTGGGTCTGTAAGCAGGTCTTCTCGTGCTAAGGTGAGACAGTGCTGAGCTGAGGGCTAAGCTCACAAGCTCACCCTCTATGCCGGTTTGTTTCAGTTTCTGTTACAGTCCCAGTGCTTCACTGCAGGTGTTATCTGGTCTGCTTCCTGTCCCAAAGACAAGGGAGGGTTTGAGCATTTCAAGTCATTCAAACTGAGGAGGAGTTGAGGAAAGGCGTGGATGCTCCTGGCCATGTATTGTGTTCAAAAGATACTCTGATGCAGATAAAACACATCATCCCTGGTGCTGAGCCGCGGCTGCTTTCATGTGGCCCAAGTCAGAACTAAGTTTTAATCAAGGATGCTGAGGTAATGCGGTGGAGGTGAACAGGTGTCAGTGTAGCCCAAACTTCTCTCTGGGTACCTGGCTTCAAGTTATTTACAAGAAAGCAATAAGGGGTATCACCAGGTAGGAATAGGCCTGGACCAAAGCCTAGCCTACAACAGTTCACCACTGCACTCCGTCTCCAGCACATCTGGATAGTGAGGAGGTCTTATAGCTGCTCCTACCTGGCTTGCGGCAGAGAGACGTGAGGTTGAACTTTTAGCTATTTGCTACTCTGAGTCTGCATTCCTATCTGGGGAAGAAATTCTCCAACAGGAAGCTTCCCAAGGCTGGCTGCCACTCTGACTTAGTCTAAACAGTATGCACCCATAAAGTTACACAAGATTAATGTCAGCCCTTTTGAACTATAACTCATCCAAAAGACACCTCCCTGGATGTCCCCTCAGCTCCATATGCCACATGGTGGGGGAGCGGAGGCTAGGGGTTTGCAACTCAGGAGTCCATCCGCCTTCTTTAGATCCATTGTCTTTTCCAGCACACTGTATCAAATCCTCCTGGTGACCTTGTGACCTGGTGACCTCGCCTTCTTTTTAACCTAGAATGTTCTGGTCCCAAGCCAACAACTCCCTGCCACCCTCTCTAGTAATAACTAGTTAACAACTCTACGTGAATTCAAGCCAGAAATTGTGGTGTTGTCCCTCTGGGAATGGAACATTTTTATAAAAAGGGTTCCTTTTTTTGACCCCAAGTACATATTTTTATCTGTGACTAGACTGTTAACTTCCTTTTTCATGTTATTTTATTCAGGATCCCTGTCCCCTCCCTGTTTTTTTCTATACTGGTTGCATGGTTTATCTGTCCAGTGTTGAAGCTGGGAAGTATATGCTTTTTCTTTGCTCTCCACTACTGCGTGGTATCCTGACAGGGGGTGGGTGTCTTTGTGTGGGTGTACACGAATACGATATAGCAGCCTGTTTTCTCTGGAATTACCATTCTAGGTTGTTTCTTGTCTCCCCTCACTCCCCCACAACCCCATCTCTGCCACTCAGACCACTTCCAGCCATCCTCCACCTCTCTCATTTTGGATAATAGCCTCTCTTTTTGCCATCGACTGTCATGTCTGATTCGACTGCAGGAGGATTTTAAATTAGCCAAACGTTTGCACACTGGGCTCACTCTGCTGCCCTGACTGATATATTGACGATTGCTTCTAGGAAAAAAAAAAAACAAAACAAAGCAGGGGCTTGTAGTTGTGGTAATACTCAGTTGATGCCTCTGTTCTACAACAGAGAGTGAGGCAGAGGGAGGGATGATCTCTATCCATCCCAGCTACCTTGCTGGTCAGCCATTGTACCAGGGCCGTACTCCCACTGGGAGACTACATTCTTGCTCAGGCCTATGACTGTAGAGATAAAGCAGTAAGAGGTAAAATGAAATAATGAAAGACATACAGTTAAATTAGGTGACTTGCTGCTGTTGGGTTTTAACTCACTGGTGACAGAATGGCCTGCTTTGCTTTGATTCCCGCTCCTGGAGTTTGCCGGTTGGGAACTAACAGAACTGATTCTTATCACAAGCGTCTTGCCAGCGGAAGCACAAAAGGGAAACCAGAAAGCCAGGAGCAGTCGGTTGCTAACACGTGTGCCATCCAAGCTTACAAAGGCTGAGGCAGGGGCATGAGTCTAAATGGGACGGTATCCTGGGTCGCATGGTAGGTTTCAAGATGAGAGGAAAACAGGAGTTAGAGGAGATGATGGGAAAATCTTTCTACTGTTGCCCAAGGTTTGTCCTTAGTCTTCCTGAGCTGGATCTTCTAGTGTACAGAAATGAAGGCATGAAGTGCTTCATGAAACTCAGAAAATGAAGACTGTGGGTAGGGGGTCTGAGCAATGGGCACAGAGCTTTGGTGAGGACTCAGTTCTGGTATGCTATTCACAGTCAGGGTCTGTTGAAAGCTTGAACAATGCACTATGATTATTTTTCACCACAAGAATGATAAATGACTTCTGACTGTGGTATCAGACACCTGAACTCCCTTGGACACCTTGGAGGTAGAAATAAGAGGATCAGAAATTTGAGGCTGGCCTTAGCTATATAGACAAATCTGGCCCAGCCTAGGCTACACTAAAAACCTCCATTTATAAACACCAAAACCTAATCACAAAGAGAAGTAAGAAATGAGGAAGCATTTGTTTCCTACTTGCCCACATCTCTTGCCCTCAGTTTGTCGGGTGGTGTGAGAAAGCTCACCTGACATATCGCTCCCATTTGTACATTCAAGTCTCTAGTTCCTTTCTCAAGACGTCCAACAAGACTTGAAAATGCTGATCAGAGTTGCCCAATGCATGTCTTCAGCGACCCAACCTTGGTTCCAGGATTCTCAAAATATCCCCAACTCACTCTTAATGATTCTAAATCTTTTTCCCTCCCTCTTTGGAGACAGTTTTGTGTAGCCCAGCCTGCTCTTTTGCACTTAACAACATCCTAGGACTTCTGATTCTCTTGCTTCTACCTCCTGAATGTTGATGCTTCTGGTTTATCCAGTGTTAAGGATTGAACCCAGGCCTTTAAATATGCTAGGCAGTAGCTCTACCAACTGAGTTGGGTCATGGGCTCTCACTTCATCTCTCCTTTTAGTTGAGGAGGCTAGGGTTGAGATAGGATCTAGGTGGCCTAGAACTCACTATGCTATGTAGGCAAGGCTGTCCTCAGACACACAGAAATCTGCCTGCCTTTGCCTCCAGAGTGCTGGGATTAAATCTGTGCACTACTCTGCCTGATCTGCTCCTTATCTTTGATGTTCAGTGTGCCCTTACCCATGATGTAAGGAGTGACTTTGAGACATGACACTTGGGCCTTTCCCAAGGCATCATCAGTAGATAGACTATCCAGACTGTTTGGTTGCCAATTACTTGTACGGTACAGCTGTGCATAGGCACTAGGGAGCTGGCAGGTTTTCCTCAGCAAAGCCTCTGAAGAACACCTTTTAGATGCACAGTGAACCAAGTAGCCCGAGGGCAGCTGTACTGAGAGAAATTTGGTAATTGGATCAACCACCTTGATGTAGAAGAATGAGCTTGCTTTTCCTTAAGTTTTGCCGTAAGCAGTGTTTACTGGTTCGTTCTTTAAAAGAATGAAAATGAACAATGGAGGGGGGGTACTAATTGGCTAATTTGGGGTGTCAAATTGTTCACGGAAGCAGTAAGCCCTGATCTTAAAGTCTAAGCAAGGTGCATAGAAGCAGTTAGGCGTCAGCGAGCCATTAAGTTTGCAGATGTGTAAAGCGACACATTGTAATTGCTGAGAGAACCCAGAGGCACCTAGGAAACTGCAACTGAGGTTAGTAACATCACCTGCAGAAGCAGCCTTGGAACCAGCTACAGGGAACCACAGAGTTTAGGATTGGATTCTTGAGACCAAATGGGTTTTCTTGCCTTATGTGTTATTTAAAAATTACCTATTTTTTAAATATTGTGTGGCTGAATAATTCCTTTATAAAAGTTAAAGTATAACATTTAAATGTTCTTTTGATGAAAGACTCAAATTTCTCCTGCAAAAGGTCAACCCACACGTAATTTGTGAGCACTTGCAATGTGCAAGGCCTCTCAGGGGATAAGTGAGGAAGTCTGAGCTAACCAGTGCTGGGTCTTCCTAGTGCACAATTGAATCGTGAAAGCATTGATGGCTCATCTGAGCAGAAGGTAGCATCGCTTTACAGTGTCCTGATATTTTTTATGGTCAGATGAGACAAAGCCCCGGATAACCCCAGAGAGGATACTGACAAGTTGACAAAAGTATTCCATCCAAGTACAGCTGGATGAACCAATGAGCTTTCATGAGGTTACTCCAAGGCGTATGTTGACTTGGGCAGTTGCATCGCCAAAACGTGCTTCCCTAGTGTGTGTGACCAACCTTTCCTGAGGCAACATAGACAAATTCCTACTCACTCAACACAGGCAAACAATGCTAGAAATGATGGCTCTACAAAAGCACAACTTGATGAGCTGATGACTTTACTGGAGCTACTTACAGGAGGATGGGTGACCTTACTTTGCAGGAGAATGCCTTACTCAAAGGATCTCTGAAAATCCTTCGCCAGCTTGGATGGGGACCTTTGATTATATCAAATGTATATCATTTTGAACTGGTTGGAAATGGTATGAATTATAATCTTACAGTTTGCTTTAAGTGCTATAAAGTGTATTCACTATGTCTATTATTAGTATTTGGTTAGGACACTAAAGTCTCCCTCCCTCCCTCCCTCCCTCCCTCCCTCCCTCCCTCCCTCCCTCCCTCCCTCCCTCCTTCTCTCCCTCCTTGCATCTATCTCTGCATCCCTCCCTCCATCCCTCTCCCTCTCTTTCCTTTCTCTTTTCCTTTCTCTCTCCTCCTACCCCTGTTGATTGAGTATCAGAAAACTCCATGTTTTCCCCAAACTCATTTGGCAGAAGCAAGCTTAGATTAGATAATTAGATAATTTTAGTTCCTTGTGTGACGCTATTTTTAAATGTAATTTTTGCTAATAATGCAATTAGTTGTGATTTTTTTTTTGCATAATTTGCAATAAAGGTGCTCCAGTTTCTAGAGCCTCCAAGCTGCTGCTGACGTCATCAGTTTTACCTCTTAGTGTGGAGCGTCACAATTCCTCCCTCTGCCCCTCCTCGCCGTGAAATATTCAACACGAGGTCATGCATAAACTCACATTGCTGTTGAGCGGCAGGGTCAGATCTAGTATGGATGCCAGTGGAAAATCACAACATTACCTCTAACCCTCTGTTCCCCAACCTCCCTCCTCATCCCCGTTTCCAGCTCCTCCCCCACCCTCTGCCTAAGGTTTGGTTGTAGGTGGCAGAGACTTGACCAAGGAGGCAAGGGCATTGTGACATTTCAGTTTCCCATTCCTAAGGGGTTTCTCTAGCAAACTCCATTAGCACTTTATTTATAGCTTCATAAAAGAGCCTTTTATTTTCTTCAAACAATATCCTTGTATCTCTGATGATAATGCTATCTGAGGATTGAACTGTTATTTTATTTTTTTATTTTTTTTTAAAAATCTATTTCCTAAGATATCTCCATATTGGTTCACTCTCTTCCCCTTCCTTCCTGCCATGCTTAAAAGTCTGTCCACAAATCTTTCCAAGGAACATGGCTCAAGTCTAGTGACTGAAAAGGCATCTGAGAGGGGTTTGGTGCTGACAGCCTACACCCTTAGCCTCCGTGTTCAGAGCCTGTGATGCCCTGAGCTCAGATGCTTGTATCAACAGAACCTTCTGGAAGTCATCACCTCAGGCCTCTTCAGAAGCTTGCCCCAATGAGCCTCTCAGAGAGACAGGGCTGCGTTTTCTCTAATACATTCCTCTTTGAACCCACTTGTTAGTCAAGTGTTGTGCGCACTAACTACAGAACGGACCCCGTGTCTTGGGCATGAATTACTCTTCCGTGCCGCCTCTGAGCGCCCCCCAGTTATGGATTACTTTGTTCTCAACTTGACAGGAACATAATTAGAACTGTTGATGAAATCTACCAAATTGTTCCTCCGTGGCCTCTGAGCTCAGGAAATTTGGCCGAGTCGTATTTGTCTCTGATTGTGGAGGCCTCAGCACTTCATATTAACTCTGTTATTAATGCACCTTCTAATCTGCCCATGAATTGGTAACACGCGAAGTGAGCCCAGCCCTAATGACACCTTGCGATGAATACATTGGAGGGCTGTGTTCAAAGTTGAGAAGGAAGATGCTGATAAATTTTCTCTCTCTCTCTCTCTCTCCTCTCTCTCTCTCTCTCTCTCTCTCTCTCTCTCTGTGTGTGTGTGTGTGTGTGTGTGTGTGTGACTTTGTATTGACATGCTAATGTCTTTGTGTTGACATGCTGATACCTCATCTGGAAAGCATGGTTTCTTCCAACCTGTTCTGATCCCTCAGCTTCTGCATGAGGTTCACCTCCTTGGCACAACTAAAATCAGCATATACTGCTTTAGGGCAAGAAGATAATGAGGAAGAGTCTAATAACACAGCTATTAGAATGAGCTTGATCTGAGTGGCCACCTCGTTTCAGTTCCAGGCATCTGAAACATGTCACTCAGTCCTGTTGTCATGGGACAAAATGTCTGACAGGAACTATTAGCACAAGCAGAAGTTATTTTAGCTCATGGTTTCATGTTGGGGGCAGCATGTTGTTTGGGGGCTCTGGGGACCCATCCATGGTGGCCATTGTCAACTGCTGACTGTTTGAGGTTTCTATGGACCAGGCGACAGAGGCACTGATTCCTTCCTACCCCAAGGCTGACTTTGATGGCTGGCCAGTAACTGTTCAAACACAGTAGCTTGTGGTGACCTTTCCCATGCAAACCATCTCAGGGAATATCCATTCACAGACGTACTCTGCCATGGTAAGAGCTCCAGTTTGTGTGTGTGTGTGTGTGTGTGTGTTGGTGTGTTTTAAGGAGTCCTTTTAAGGTCATGGTTCTGGTTGAGAGAAAAGAATAAACTTCACAGGGTCACAGAGACTATTGGTTTTCTCTTGAATTCCACAGCCATTCTAACAAATGATTTTTATTTACTGAGAGCTTAATCTTCCAAAACAAATAATAAAATAGACACCATGTAAGCATGTATCTGTGTACCTAGTATGTTTCATAAGCCCTGAGCTCAGTCTTTGCAGAATTCCATATGCTGATGTTTGATGCTGTGTGTTCATCCTAACCATGGGACACTGGGGTACCAATGGATTAACAGATGCTCACTGAGATGTGTACCAATCAACCATTATAAATACAGTAGAGAGACTGGGAGGAAGTGAAGGAGACAGGGTGCAGGTGAGCTGTTGGTAAGCGAGACCTTCAAATTCAACTTTGGCTTTAACCCTTCACTAAGTACGAAAAAAAATGAAGATCTGAAGTTTCATGACCAGTCATGCTTTTTGGTTTAGTGCATTGTGCTGGAGTTTTGTACTCTTCGTAGATACATGTACATATTATAAGCAATGCCAGAAATCTTAAAAAATGATCCCCTTACGTGTGTATATGAGTATATGCATGCTAATATGTATATGTGTGAGGGTGTGTGCGTGTGTGAGAGGGTATGCTTGTGAGTGTGTGCATGTGTGTGCATGCTCTGTCTGATAACATGTTTTTGATTTTTCTTGTAGCTCAGAAATTAAGAGCACTTGCTCTGGCAGAGTCCCTGGGTTTACTGTCCACCATTTGTGTGATGGTTTGCAACCGTCTTGACCTCTGTTTCCAGGTGGTCAGTGCCCTTTTCCAATCTCCGTGTGAACCAGGCATTCATATACTTACAAATATTTAGGCAAAACACTCATAAGGACAAATATATAAACCTTAAAAAAAAAAAAAACAAACCCTACACAATCTCTATATACTTCAAGTATTTTCAGCAAGAGTGTTTCATTTTCATTCCTAAGTTTGCAGTGTGTGTGTGTGTGTGTGTGTGTGGTGTGTGTGTGTGCATGCATGTTAGTGGTATGAGTTTATCCACATTCTGTATGATCAGGACTGTGGTCAAGTGTCACAATAATATTTTATTAACCTAGCAAGAGTGCTGTGAGTGTTGCAGGTGCCAGGCCAAGGCCCTTCCCTATAGGAATTGTCCCTGTCTGTAGTCTCACCTTGTCATGGGCAGGAAAGATTATGTTCAGCCACTGGCAGTTTTATGCAGGAAATAGTTATTTGTGTTTTAATCAGAGGCTGACAAACAAGGAGACAATCAGATGTGGGCCATAATAATACATGTTAGAAATGTAAAGGAAATGCACAGGGTCCTAATTTTTCCCCAGGTGGGTCTGCAGTTTCCAACATAAGAATTTCTCCTCTTTTCAACCCTAGTCCTAGTCCCCCTTCACAGGTCTTTGGTTCTGTTGGGGGTGAGCCCCCTCTTGCCCAGCTCCTTTGGTTTTTGGTTCATAATGTGGATGGTTACATAGATCTGGCAGGTGATGACTGCCTGTGACTGACAGGACACACCCTACTTGCTGCCCTGTAGTGTATTCTACACCATTCAGTGCTTTCATATCAAACCTACTGTTGAGATAAAACATCCGAAGAGAGCATCAGCTTAATCCCAGCTATAGGTCAGGCCTGGGAAGAGGGCTTAGTCAGTAAAGCACCTACCACCCAAGTGTGAGGACCTGAGCTCGGATCCCCAGCCCATAAAAGCAGGGCACGGTGCTGTGTGCTGAATCCCAGAAATGGAGAGTTAGAGAAGACCCCCAAAGCTTGCTGCCTGCTCAGCAAGTTTAGTCAGCAGTGAGCTCCAGTGTCAGTGAGGGGCCCTGTCTTAGGGAATAAGATAAAAGGCAATCCAAGTAGAAGTACAACAATGACCGCTGGCCTCCATGTGAGCATGCATGCACTCACACGCAGGAACAGGGACCAACATGAACATGCACATACAACACACACACAGCTGGATATCAAATATCCTATGGGATATAAACTATATATGTGTGGAGGAAAATAGTTATGGAGGATGGGTCAATTGTAAGAAACTCTTCTTGGTTGCAGGGTAGTGGACATGACTTCATGATTCCCGTTTTATGGGGGACAAAGTCCAGAGGTTGTGGTATGAGACCATGTGGTTAGTGAGGGCAGAGCAGGATTATGCCAGCTTCTTCATGGCAGTTGTGAGAAGAAAACAGAGAGCCATGACGTATAACTTCAGAACTTCAGACAGTTGTAAGGAAGTTCTAAAACCACAAGAGAATAGTGGTAGTTCGTTGCAATCCTTTGTTTGTCTGTCTGTTTGTTTGTTTTCAATCCTGCCATAACCAGACCAGTCAACACCAAGAAGTTTTAATATAATGTGTTAAGGTACATGCATGGACAGACCTGTGGAAGAAAATGAAAGCCAACCGAAAGCCACTGTTAATAATAAGCATAAACAATCATTCCAAGCCTTTTCTAGGATGATAATCTGTAGATCTGAGCTGTATTTCCATGCAGTTTTGAAGCAAGCAATGCCTGAGTGTCACTATCTGTTGAGTAATGAATTACCTCCTCCCTCCAATCTACTTCTAATGTAGTTGGGAAAGAAAAGTTTTAGGCAGCTTCATGAAAATCCCATGATAGATCCAGAAGGCCACTTGATTAACTGATGGTTGGGGAATGTCCTTGTTTCATTTGATTGCCGGGAGAAACACCATGACCCAACGAAGTTATCGAGGAAATGGTTTATTGACTTAGGCTCCCAGGTCATGGTCCATATTGGGGGATGTCTGGGCAGAAACTCAAAACAGAAATCATGGAAAAATGGAGCTTGCTGGCTTACTCCCAGGCTCATGGTTAGTCAGTGTTTTCATATACTCAGGCCCACAGTGGGCTGGACTCTCCTGCATCCAGTAATAATCAAGACAATCTCCCATAGACATGCCCGCAGGGCTCAAAAAGTATAAAAGGTATGAAGCAACAATTTCAAATTCTCTTCTGAACCAAGCCCAGAAGTGATAATATTTGCCATCTGGCTTATGAAGTATAAGTTTAAAGTTAGTGAGATATAGGTTTAGAGTTAGGAGAAAGACTTTCGGACTCATAATGATAAATGCCCTGACCTGATTGAGTGTCTTTATCTGTTCAGTGGGATCGATAATCTCAACCCCAGAGTAGAGTACACGATGAAATTGGGAAAGGTTTATAAAAGAAACTCACATGATAGCCAGCAGTCCTCCACAACACAATGGCACACTTGTCACTAACCGGGGCTTATCACCTCTCTTGACTTCTGAGGAAGGTTGTAAACTGTGCTGTTAGATATGGCCGGCAAGCCCAGATCTTACAGCTAGCACATGAAACACAAGGTCGGTAGGTGCACAGCTCCCTTTATTCCATACCGTACATTTGATACTGCGTCTCACCGTTCCACGTTTACCTAGCCAGATAAGAATACACCTTAGATTAGTTCCATCAGCAGTGTTCATTGACACACTGATTGCATGCCGTCTGTATGTCTCTCTCTCTTTCTGTTATACACACACACACACACACACACACACATATATATATATATATATATATATATGCTCCCCTGGTTTTGTTAGCAAGAGAAGAACAATCCACTTGAGTAAGAGCTTACTCTCCTATCCAGATGTTGCCAAAGCCACACTGAGAGATCCTTAGACTCTGACAACGGATTGACTTTGTTAGTTGAGAAGATTTGAGGCAGGAGGCAACGGTGCGCTCCTTGATTTAGTTTAAATTTGAGAAATTTAGATGGAAGTCTCATTTTCCCCAATCAACCTTTCAGAGTGGGGATTTAAGATATGTTTTCCCGATGCTTCTAGAAGGCCCATACTAGGATGTTGATGTGGAATCGTGTTACCTGAAGTCCCTCTCAGCCCACCAGGGTCTAGAGAGTGTAGGCAACCGTAGCCGACTTATAGCCCCAAGATGCCCACCTAACTACCATCCTCCCTGAATGGTACCAAACTTCAATTATCACCAGTACTTTCCCCTCTTCTACTTCAGTTAACTTCCAATGTGGCCACCTCAGGGTTTTCCAGATGTCTCCTCTCTTCTTAACTGAGGAGATATCGCTAACAAATCCTAAGTTCTCATTTCCATGATGACGTGCCACACTGCACAACTTCTTCCGGTGCATTTGCTTGTGTGATCCAGCATGGATGGTGTTTTTTACCACTTAATGTTTTCTCATTAAAAACTATGTACATATGTGTTGGGTTGAGGAGACAGATCATTGGTGAGATGCTTTCCTAGCAAGCATGAGGACCTGAGTTCAAGTCCTGGTCTTGTAAAAGTAAGCTGGGCATGGTGGCACATGCTTGGAATCTAAGCCCTAGCTTGGTAAAATAGCATGGGATTCACTGGCCTGTCAGCTTAAATTACGTGATACATTTCAGACCGGTAAGAGACCCGTCTCAAAAATATGTAGACGGTGTCTGAGAAATAAAACATAAGGTTGTGAATTCTCTGTTTTCTACAAGGATTAAAATCTACATGTACACACATGTACCTATACACACATCTAACACATATATACATGGACCTACACAGACATCCAAACACACATACATGCACACAAATACATGATTTCATATTTGCTACTGATTTTTTTTTTAGGGAGAACATTCCAGCCATATTCAAATGCATAAGTAATATTTGATAAAGTTAAGTCTCAACTCTTGCCCTTCTGAGGCTCAGGTCAGTGACAGTTCCATTCACACCTGGTCTTAAATGACAAGATAGGTCCCCAGGCTGAGGCTTTCAAAACTGTCCTGTGAAGGTAGCAATGTCTGCACCTCCTGCACTCCTCTTTCGGAGGGTGGAAGAGAATTTACCTTTTCCCATCATGCTCTTTGTTGTATGTGGCCAGGACCTGATGACATGGGGAGGTTCTAGTTACAAGCAAGAAGATGATGAAGAAACCAAAGCCAAACAGGCCTTGTAGCTCTGTGGTGCTTTCTGAAGACTATTGACCTCCTCATGGGGTACTTGGTTTGTCTCTAAGGAAGACCATCGGCAGACAGCCAGTGAGGTTATAGTTTTCATGTAGAAGGTGAGTCAGGTAGACTGCAACCTCAGTGTGGTTCTTGGCTTGTTCATCTGATCATCTCTCAGAAAAAAAATATGTGCTCTGGTCCACCATAAGGGGAAGGGACTTGGCACATGGGTCTCTGTCTTCTGCAAATCCTCTGTGCAAAATATACCAGTGTTTGAACATAGGAATCACACTTAATCATCATAACAAATAGGCTTAGCACCTCATAAACTCCAGGAAAGGCTGTTTTCTTTTCTAAACATTTAAATTACTCAGCCATTTTATGCATTAAAACCCAATTATAACTTAGGATGTGGAAGAATTTCTAAAGCGATTCCCTGCAGGATCCGTGCCCAAGACTACAGTTTATTTTTTGGTAGTTCCCACTCTCTCTGGTCTAGGCTTTCAAAAACAAACCAAAACAAAACAAGACAAACCAAAACAAAACAAGAGTCCTTAAAAGGCACAAAAGCTCCTGACAAAGGATTTGGCCAAAGCATTAGTCTCTCATCTTAGCACAACTTTAAGGAATATTTGAGAAAAAAATGGCATTTAGCTTTTATCCACCTGTACATGTGGTTATGTCAGAAGGAACATTTTGCTGGTAAGAAACCTGTTTCCAAGTCCTGCAGATTTGCAGCCATTCCACAGAGCACATAGGAAACAGTCTTGTTTATTTGTTAATTGTAATGGGTGATAGTCCATCGTGGCAACAATGTAAATATTATTTTAATGCTTAGACACTCTACATTAGGAAATCATAGGCTAGTGGGTATTAGAAAGTGTAAGTTTCTCAAAATTCTTTACACTAAGTTCTCAAGTCTGGCAAAGAGAGTTTATGTCCACTCTCCTAATCCCCAAACCCAGCAGTGGCCCTACACCTCAGGAAAGGAGGCAAACCGAAGTCAAAAAGGGAAAACATGGAAACAGGGAAGAGAAAGAATTCAGCCCATGGTTGGCCTTGAAAGAATACTTAGAAGTAAGGTTACAGGATTTAAATTTCCTCAAGTGAATGAGTTTTGGGTTTTCCTGCTGGCACTAAATCAAGCCGTATCACTTCAGCAAATACAGTAAGATTGTGACTTTCCAAGCAAAATGAAAGGAGTTGTGTTCCTCTCAACCAGCTTCACCCTAATGAAGAGCTCACAGGTCCCCAAATCATCAGGGGCGCACACATGCAGTTGGTTCTTCCCTAAACATAAGGAAAGCAGCACACCCCACACACACACACACACACACACACACACACAAAAACCATTGCTTCCAGGCAAGACCAGTTCCTAGAATCTTGTGTGTGTCAGTCTCTGACATTCTCGCTCCAGCCACTCACACAAGCCAAGAAGGTTTTCCGTGTGACTATAGCAAACAGGAGAATGCTGGGTTTGTTAGAGTGGAGAGACCTTCCTGTCTGCCATCCGGCTCCCTCCTACTAGATCAGATACATGGGGCTGCAAGAGAGTTTGTGATTCGACACATTCTTTCAGAAAATGAGCGAGCTGGTATCTAAGCCCCTTGATGTCCATCTAAGGTCTTCTCACAGGCTTTCTCTCTGTAATTCCTGCCCATCTCAGAAAACATTGGGAATCGAGAAGGCTCATATACAAGTTAAACACTTTCCTTCTCAATCCATCTTCAGGCTCAACCAAAACTAGAGAGGCAACAAATGATTAGTGGGGTGGAATTACTGCACACACCACATCTCAAATCAGGACAGCAACCTCTTTGTGGAGACAGAACTAAGACAAGCATATGGGTTGTGTGGCTTCTTTGTGAATCTGGGCAGTCGTATAAGGTTCTGAGATTTGCTGAATAGCACCCTGCTCGTCAATGGCTTCTCTTGTTGGATATTTATAAAGTTCAAGAGCTTTGCTTACTTTAGTTAAGTGCTGTGAACTGTTTCAACAGCCAATGGCCCATTTATATAAACAAATGGGAGAACATGACACCCAGGGGCAGCCCCAGTCTAAGCAGCAGAGAAATCTTTGATGACTTGGAGATAAACCTTCCGCACACCTGCTGGCTCCCTGCTAAACAACAGGTGTGTGTGACAGTGCACGCAGCAGCTACAGGGGCAGGACTGGCAAACACAGACTTCCTACTTTGAGCCTGCTTTCATCTAGTCACCTCTGACTATTGTGCCCAGCATATCTGTGACCACTTCTGTACCACTGTTTATTTTTTAACTTCATTGTCTTGTTGATGGTCATTCCATTGCTGTTGCGTTACATTTTTTTTTTAGTAACCTGGTTTCCTCTACGTGCTAATTATTTCACATGGTTCCTAATCTACATGGACTTTAGAGTGTGCTGTACGCATATCATAAGGAAAATCCATTCAAGAGCAATGCCTTTTTCAGGAGACTTAACCGTAGTCTACTATTTACTCTCGGTTTGGGTACAGTTGTCCATTTATACATAGGCTAGGTATGGTATGTTTATATACATACGTTGAAATTCAACATAGCATCCTGTTATCTTCAAAGAGCACCCCCCAAAATAATAAACTTCTTCAGCTTTACAGATAGAGTTGCATAGGACTCCTTGAATATGTTGAGGTCTTTGTGCCAGTTTCCAGACAGTTGAAAGACAAGGGTGTGGTTGACGAAGACCTAACCCTCATTTTCGCTTAGCCTATGGGGGTTAGTCATGGATGGATAAAAGGATAGTAGAACACAGCGATTGTAGCCCAGATCCTGAAACCTATGGTCTGGGTGTGCTGTGACATTGTACTGTGCTAGCAATTTTGAGGTTATACTCACCTCCAACAAAACGCCACTGTGAGACTTGAGTGAATATTCAACTTAATATTTTAGGTTGAATCCTAAGGAATCTCTGACATTTGACTATTCATGATAAAGAACTACGACAATTTTGGTTGAAAGAAAAAAACATGTAGAGCGTTTCCCAGCAAACAGAAAAGAAAAAGAATAGAAAAGTTGTTCCAGAAAAGAACAACCTCCAAAAAAAAAAAAAAAGAAAGAAAGATGGAGTTAAGGACTGGATGAAGAGAAACCGGCATTTGCTAGGGAAAATGAGACACACACCTGTGTTGAGAGCCAGGATAGGCAAGCAAGAAGAATGGCAGTTGCCAGGACCGTGCTTGTAGAGCCGTCCAGGGGTAGTCTTATTCTGCTACTTCCTTATTTGCTTGGGTACTTTTGTGAATGATACACAGATAGTCAGATAGCTGAATCTGTAAAATAATCCAGGCTCTGCAAATCTCACTCTATGGCTGGGATGCATTTTCAAACTGGCTTGGTCAGATATTTCCAGCTCACATAGCAAAGTATGTGGAGCCATGAGGATCCAACAGAGAGCAGATGTGGGAGGGAGAGCCTTTGGCAGGAAGGGCCAACTGGCCTTCATAATGCTATGGCAGCTAAGTGTGGAATCTAAGCATTAGCTAAGGTTTACCGCTTTCTTTGGCCCTTCATGGTGACACCTCTGACCTCTTGTCAACAGTCGTAAATATCAAATACTTTATTAACCCTAGCATGCTTTGGTGGCCAATTGCAAGGCAGCCCACTGTGTATAAGAGGCTTTACCCAAATGTTGGACACTCAGCAGAGAATCTCTCGGCAGCAGAACCACCTGCTCTCCCTTGACACGTCTTGGTTCACACAAGAACCTGAGAACACTCCTGAATTCTTCTTGAATGAATGCCTAGAGTCAAAAGGCTTATCAGCAGAATAATTTAAGCTGAAAAAGAAAAGATAATCTATTGAGATAAGAAGCTTTGTGATCCTAATTGGAGGTGGTCTGCTTAGACAGAGGGCGGAGGAGATCTGAGCAGACATTCACTTTTGTTTTTCTGCAGTGTACACCTGCTTCCAGGACATCATTTTCTCTCTTCTTGTCACTATCACATATTTTGACTATCGCCACCACCCTGACATGTATGAATATTTTCAAAGGGAAGTGAAGAAATACGCTTCAAACATTCAGGAGCAAACTCTTTTTTTTTTTTTTTTTTTTAACTGTAATTTGAAGCTAGCCTTGATTCTGTGTTGGAGGAGGGCCTTTGGAAGGAGATGGTCACGTATTACTATGTTGCAAATGATAGGGATGGGCAAGGAATATCTACTAGTTCTTGCCAATTTAACTCATAAATAATGTATTTTGATCATATTCAATCTCTTTCCTCTCTTGTGCTCTTTCCCCACTCTGGACCCCTTTTTCATCCTAACAAGACCCTCCCCTGCTCCCATGGTCTTTTTCTCATGACCCACTAAGCTCAACTAGGGCTGCCTACAGGAGCAGGGTGAGGGTATTTTCTGGCTCATACTCACCTTACCAATGCCCATACCTCTGAAGAAAAATGCCTCCTCCGCCCCTAACAACCCTTAACTGCCAACAGCTGCTCAGGGAGTGTTGGGCCTCATGGAAGAATGTTGGAACATCCAACTGTGTCCATGCTGGTGGTGGCTGCAGCTACCGTGGGTTTGGGAGTCCTCTGCCGTGCCCTGTTCAGAGGACAGCATTTGCTACCGCTCTTCCCAGCCTCAAATTGTGATGCTCTGTATCCTCTTCCAAGAGCTGTGGGGGAGGAAAACGTTTGGTTTAGGGCTGGGCACTTAGCATTCACTGATTCTCAGCATGGCATGGTGCTTTTGAGAACTGTGTTGTGAAATGGAACTTTTCTTCTCATTCAAACGCATCGTCATTCTGTCTTGTAATGATTTCTATCCACTACACTGGAGCTAAGGCATCCCTCCCTGAAGGATGGATTCCTTCCTCCATTTCTCTAACTGGGTGAGCTTCTCCTTTCTCCTCTCCTCCACTGCACTCTCTTTCACTCGTTACAACCACTCTATTTCCTCCTAATGTTGTACTGTTTGTGTCCTGACTGTGGCTGTAATGTTTTCGCTGTGAGTGAGCTGTGCACTGTGATCGTCACTGGGATTGGCGTTTGAGGTAGTCACTGGCTCTGTACAGTTTGTGTTCTGGAAAGCCGTCACCCCTCCGTTTAAGGTTCCTCACCGTTACTCATCTTGTCCAGAGTTAGACTGGGCTCCTTAGAACAGTAAGCTGAGAACAATGCAGTAGAAACAGAATCATGTAAGGAAACCAGTTTTAATCAATTCAACAGCAACAAAATGGCAGAGGAGCTACTGAAGACCTACTAGGTGCCAGACTAAAGACCCACTAGGTGCCAGACTATGATGGGCACTACTAGAAATAAGTCTTGGACACTTTACTTAGGCTTTGCTTTGAAGGGATTCGCTGGTAAGACAAAGGACTATGCAGAATGTAAGCCCATTCATAAGAAAATTCCAATCATTAGCAACTGCTGGGACAAATTCTGGCTGGAAGAGGAAGCTTCTGAAAGAAGGGAACTGTGAAGAACGGCAGGCAGGCATGCGCCACGCTCCACTTTGCTGAGTTTTCCTTTTGGTGAGATGTGGTGTTGATGGAGAGACGGCTCAGTGGGCAAAGAGTTTGCTTCCCAAGCATGAGGCCCTGGTTTGGATCCTCAGGCCTCACCTACAGCTGGGCATGATAGAACCTGTCTAATTCCTGTGCTCCTGAGGTGAGATGGGGCACATAGGAGAGTCGTCAGAAGGCCACTGGCAAGCTGACCCATACACAGTGGTGAACAAGAAAGCTTGTCTCAAATAAGGTAGAAGGTGAGAGCTGGTACTGGAAATTGTCTTTTGACTTCAAAAGCACTCAGAGGAACTCTTAGTCTAGCACACAAACACACACATATACTCACACACTCACACACACAGATTTTTCACTAAGGAAAAAAAATCCAAATCTACAAAGTGGAAGAAGATATTTTAAAACACCACACCAGTTGGGGGATAGCTTGCAGCTGGCTCCTGTCAATCAGAAGATAGACCAGAAGAGCAAGGCAGATGGAAAGCTGCTGGTGACCTGGATGTCTGATGCCCCAGAGTGCCAAGTACGTTCCTCACTGCTTGGTAGCTTTCTCTTCCTTGTGACAACAGTGGGTAAGGCCGTATAGGCAGCTGCATTGTCTGCCAGAGAAGGTAGCTAGATGAAGTGCCCACACTTACCCCCTACAGCCAGCATTCCAATGCCACAGTCTCTTGCACTATCAATCCATTAATTGGTAATTAAATGACAGACCATTACTTCATTTCCTTCCTGAAGGAAGATAACTTCTCTTCTTCCCAGATAGCTGTTTCCAGGGATTTTAAGAGAGACAAAGAAATGTATATTAACATCTGCATTATTTTAAAATGCTACTGCTTCATCTGAGGTATAAAAAAGTTTGCTGACCCGGACATTGTCAGAGCCATAGTAGAGACACATTAACTGTATATACGTGTTTTTAAAAAATAAAAGTACAGAGGGACTAGGGAAAGTGAAGACAAGTTATTTAAATCCTGAATACAGTCAGACCTCATATGCATTGTTTAAAAAAAAAAAAAAAGCCCTAAAGAATTGCACACGGATTAGAGGGATGAATATTCTATTATTTCAGTCTGTTCTGTTGAGCTTCTTATTGTGACTTTGTGCTGCGGAAACCTGCCCGGAATTTGGCTTTGCCGTGGTCGGCAGTAATTTAAATGTGTATCAAGCACTTGATAGTGTATGATTTGCGTGCGGTTGCATTCTTATTCCCTAAATTTTCTACCAATTTATTACTTTTTTCATACTGTTTTAATATTTCAGGATGATGAATATATACAGCATCATTAAAGGTAAATAAAAAATGCATGAAATTAAAAAATGGAATATTAGATGTTTCTTTGCTGTAATCCCTGGCCCAATAGGAATGAGATGCCTCTGTTCTACCGAGTAATCCCCCAGCGTGATTAGGAAGCTGGGAGTGTCCGCCGACCCACATAATATTTGTATCCTCTAAGCCTATTTATGTAAGGTTTGAGTAAAAGTTGTTATTAGAAGGACCTATAAACCCATTTGATATTTTAGAAAGATAGGCTGTCTCATAATCATTTCCAGCTCTATTATCTGGTCGGAGTTAATGAAGACAGTGTGGCCCTAATTCACTTTCTGGAACCTTGTCACTCACTCCCTCCTGTCCAGACTCATAGAGATACATTGGCAGTTCTGTTGGAAGACACTTTAAGACCATGGATTGAAATGGATTGAATTTGGTTCATTTGTATCTTAAAGCCTATTTGTTGTTGGAAGAAGTCAATTTTCCCAGTGTCTTTGCATAACCCCGAGGGGCACTGGAAAGTTCTGGACACCTTCCTGGATGTCTGTCTAGGACCAGTTGTCCCTAAAGTATTTTTCCTCTTCAGAGAGTAGGGTCTCCGTTGACTCGCAAAGACCTTGTTTTGTTTGGTTTTAGTTTCTCATTAATTACAACAAATTACACCCTCCTATGAAAAAAATTTATACTCTCCTATAAAACTGCTTAAATTTATTATGTTTTTGAGCCAGAATATGCAATATTTTGTAGGGAGAATATCTGAATATAAAAAAAAAAAAAACAAGAAATACTTTCTCTAAATCATACAATAGTAGTCTTAAGTAGGTGTCTTACGTCCCTAGAGAGACTTTTTTGGGAAGATATTTTTTTTATTTTTTAAGCAAATCTTCAGTGTTTGTTAGGGTTTTTGTTTGTTTGTTTTTGTTTTTTTATAAAGAGAGGTTTTTAAAACATGCCAGAGTCATGGAAGGCATCTTTCTTCCCTCCACTTGTGTGTTAGCAGGTACTGAACTGTGTGAAATTTAGGTCTCTCAAATTCACAAATATTGATCCACAAGTTGCAAAGCAGAAGTCTGGGATTTCAGGAGAGAGAGGTGTGGAGATTGGCAGCTAAATTCCCAGAGCCTCTCTGTAAGCATGCTTCATTCTGGTTTATTACTTACTTATTTTATACTTAAACGCAGACGCCATTATTTCTCCATCCTTGCAAACCCAAGTCCTGATTGGCAAAGATGGATAACTCTTTCTCTTTTTTTTCACAACAAATAAAAGTTGTATGTATTTATCATGTGCAGCATGTTATTTTGAAAATAGATATGCATTATAGATTGACTAAATTAAGCTAACTGGCCGAAGTGTTACTGTACAAATTCTCCATTCAGCCCCAATATCTCTTATTAAATCTACCATTAGAAGCAACGCTGCTGCTATGTGACCCCCATCCTGTCTGATGAACGCCCTTGAATGTGCAGAATTTTAAAGTTCTGTTTCTTTTATATGAGACTCGTGTGATATGGGGAGGGTGTATTTTAGAACTGTGACTGTGTGTGCTGTGTGTGTATGTGTGCACACTTCCATGTGTGTCTGAGTGTGTAAACATGGTATGCGCTTCTGTGAATACATGCATACAAGCCTGTGTTGTTCATAAGTCAATCTCTAGTTTTGTTCTTCAGGCACAGTCCATGTGTTGTTATTTGACACGGTCTCAGTTGGCCTGGAACTCACTGACATGCTTAGACAGCTTAGTTGGCTAGTGAGCCCCAGGAATCAATGTGTCTCTACCTCCCTAGCACAGGGATTTTAAGTTTGCTCTACCATGCCCAGCCTTTATTGTTGTTGTTGTTTTGATTTGGTTTGGTTGTTTAATCTTGAGTTCTGGGAGTTGAACTCAGGTCCTTTTAGTTCATAGGCAGATATTTCCCAGCCTCTGTTTTGACAGATTACCTCTGATGAACTAAGATCAAGCTTAACTTAACTTAACTTAAGATCAAGATTAACTTGTTGGTGGGATTGCAAGATGGTGCAACCACTATGGAAATCAGTCTGACGGTTCCTCAGAAAATTGGACATATCACTACCTGAGGACCCAGCTATACCACTCCTGGGTATATATCCAGAAGATGCTCTAACACATAACAAGGACATTTATTTCAGTTATGATCATCGTCACCAAGCATGAGATATATCAGGTTAGGTTGATCTGGGTTAGGCTGTGCCTTCCCACTGATTGCTGAGACCAGGAATGTTAAGGGCCTGTAGGCAGACACATCTTAGGTTAGTAGTATAAAAGCATGAAGCCGGAAAAGACGAATTCTATTCCTGGCCAAGTAGTCTTAGCTGAGCTGGTGATATACACCCCTGGTCTCTCCTTTTATAAAATTAAAAATACTGTACATACCTCAAGGAGTGTCACAGAGGCAGGAGTAGCATGGCTGAGTGCTACACAGCAGGCACAAGCTAAGAGCCTTACAAGGACTACCATGCTTAGTCTTTCAAAGAACATTTCTATTACTATCCTGATTTTACAAATTGCTGAGTAAGGTACGGAGAAGTTAGGTCCTGGCCTGAGGTCACACTGCTGGGAGCTGGCTTTAAGACCGAGCTTTCAGACTGCCCTTCAGCTGCCTTCTGTGCTCTAGCTCGTTGGCTTCTGAGCTTGGTATTTTGGAGTAGGGCCTTGAGAAAGAAGAGACACTACATTCCTAACCCAAAAAATTTCAGAAGATTAGTTTAAATTTTTTCCCTCTCCTCTTGGGGTCTGTCTGCCTCCTGGGGAACAGGACTACCCAGCTGAAACGTCCCACCTGCCAGGCCCACAGGATCGCCCCTACAAGCTGCACTAGCAGCACAGCAGGGCTTTCTCTGCCAAGGCAACCTGAAACTTTGGAGTTTGGTTCAGCCCAGCTGGTGGAGGGAGGCTCAGATTTCCGCTGAAAGGATCACAATGGAGAAAGGCTGTCACAGGACCACAGGAAAGCACATGTCCCCGCTGGATTTTTGTAGCCTAAGTGTGTGGACTATTTAAAACTTAACCTCTCCAGTTCTGAAATGTCTTCTTAGTAGCAAAGTTCATCTAGGGGTCTAGGGGCCATAGGCTGCTTGGTTTCTCTGTTGTTTGTTTTGTTTTTGTTTTTGCTTATTTTGGAGCTGACATAGAGACATCAACTTCGGAAGAAAAATACTTAGAATTCCCCGTGATTGTGAACAGTGCGCGCATGCACAGCATGCTGGCAGGCGAGGTAACAGTAAGGCTGCAGCAATTCTGCTCAAACAAAAAGCAGACTTGAACACTTGAACTTGACCAATGCAGATGGTCAAGGGGGTGGGGCGATTTGGTGGGGGTGAGAAGGCTCTTTCTCCACATCCTCGCCAGCATCTGCTATCACCTGAGTTTTTTATTTTAGCCATTCTGACTGGTGTGAAGTGGAATCTCAGGGTTGTTTTGATTTGCATTTCCCTGATGACCAAGGATGCTGAACATTTCTTTAGGTGCTTCTCGGCCATTCGCATTTCCTCAGTTGAGAATTCATTGTTTAGCTCCTTACTCCATTTTTTAATAGGGTTATTTGGTTGCCTAGAGTCTAATTTCTTGAGTTCTTTGTATATATTGGACATATGCTCCACTATGTTCATAGCAGCATTATTTATAATAGCCAGAAACTGGAAAGAACCCAGATGCCCTTCAACAGAGGAATGGATACAAAAAATGTGGTATATTTATACAATGGAATATTACTCAGCTATTAAAAACAATGAATTTGATAAATTCTTATATAAATGGATGGAACTAGAAAATATCATCCTGAGTGAAGTAACCCAATCACAAAAGAACATACATGGTATTCACTCACTGATTATTCGATTTTAGCCCAGAAGCCTGAAATACCCAAGATTCAACTCACAGACCACATAAAGCTCATGAAGAATGATGACCAAATAGGGGAGCCTTCAGTCCTTCTTAGAAGGAGTAACAAAATACTCAAGGGTGCAAATATGGAGACACAGTGCAGGACCGAAACTGAAGGAGGACTGTCTACAGACTATTCCACCTGGATATCCATCCTATGTGCAGTCACCAAAGGTAGAGGTTGATGTGGATGTCAGGATGTACACGCTAACAGGAGCCTGATATAGCTGTCTCCTTAGAGGTCTGCAAGAGTCTGACATACTCAGAGGCAGATGCTCACAGCTAACCATTAAACTGGTCATGGGGTTCCCAATGGAGAAGATAGAGTGAAGGCTGAAGGAGTTGAGAGGATTCGAGACACCATGAGGAAAGCAACAATCCCAACCAACCAGAGCCCCCAAGGTCTAAACCACCAGCCTGGAGCGCTTAGGGAGGGACCCATGGCTCCAGCTATATATGCAAGGGAGCTATATATAAGTGGAGAAAGATCCTTGGTCCCATGAAGGCTGGACGTCGTGGGGGGGGATACTTGAGGGTGGGGAGGTGAGGTACAGGGGAGGGTGGAAGGGGGTACACCAAAGTGGAGGCAGGAGGAGGGGGAAGGGATAGTGAGTTCCTGGGAGGAGGGGGGGAAATGGGGTAAGGAGAGAACATCTGAAATGTAAAAAAAATTTTCCAATAAAAATTTCCAATAAAAAAAATAACTGAAATAAATAACAATTTCTCAGGACTGTCCCACTTCGAAATCTAAGTTTTGTGTGCTTGGTGATATTGGCAAGTTTTAAAAATATGATTATAATTGATGTAGACATTTAAATGAACTTTGAGCCCAAGCCAGGATATGGTAGAATATTTTTTTACCTGTTCACAGTAGTAAAAGCCCTCTGCAGTCTTCTGCAATGACAAAGAAGCTTCGAGAATAATTCTAGAGGCTAGAAATAATTCTAGAAAAACCACATTTTCAAACTGAAAGACATTATAGAGAAAGGCTAAAATCTAGTATCAAGCAATATCAAATGGTATAGACTATGTGTGGTTGTATATTAATCATGTGTGAAATCAACACTCATAAATTAATTTGCAAGTTAATGTTTAGATTTGTCTAAATGACTAGTTATCAATTGAGAAAAAGAGTTGAATTTGCCAATAATTCAATGATTCCCACACACAATTCTCCCAATATACAAACGAAACAATTTATGTGTATAAGCATTACGTATTTCAACTCCCTCTACATTCTAAACTTCATTCTGCAGGTCAAATTCCAACTCACCCCCAAAATAAATACTAAATAAGCCCAGGTTGGCTGTTCTTGTCCTGGGCTCAGCTAGGCTGTTAAGTTGGTTGGTTCAATGGTCCAATGGCTGTGGGGGTGTTACTTCTCAGAAGTTGTCATAGATAAATCAGGAGCTGAGTGTGTATGCCTGTACGTGTGTGTGTGTACATGCAAAGCCTTTGGGCACATTAGCACACTGAGGCGGTAATGCAAAATGGGAAGTAATTGGGCTGAGGTGCTCCTGAGATATTAGTGGCACTTCAGGCAGGAAAGCAGGCATTGGAAAATAAATGACAAATTAGTATGCGTAATCTCTTTATTGTGAATCAGATGCCACAGCAGAGGTTCATAACACATTAATAAACACCAGTTAATGCAAGGGAGACCTATTCCTGAAACTCACAGGGGCAATTGGAGTACTTTCCCAAGAATGCAAGTGTGGACGCTAGGAAGCTGAACTAGCAGTGAAGTGCTTGCTGTCTGTGCACGATGAGCTAAGGACCCACACACATGCTTGTTGGGAATGGCAGGCTACCATAATCCTCAAATGTGGGGGTGGAGCTAGGGCGTCCCTGGGCTAAACTGCTCCAAAGGCCAGCAAATACAAACTGAACTCTAGTTTAAAGTGAGAGATCCTGTCTCCACATACCATGGAGAGTGACTGAGGAAGGTCCCTCATATCAGTCTTTGATCTCCACATACATCATACATGCTCACACATATGGCCACAGACATGTACCACATTCATGTGAACATGCATGCACATTTACACACTCACACACACACACACTACATACCACATATCACATAAAGAAGATAATGTGAATTTACTAAAAAATTTCTCCTCTAGACAGCACAGAATACATCTAAAACCAAAGAATGTCCCACGGGTATCATCAGAGTTCTGAAGCACAGGTGGACCCTCTCATTCAACTCCACCTGCCTGAGGATCTCATGTCCCTAACAAGCTGAGGACAGGCAGGTTTTATTCCTCTCCTCCTCTCCTCTCCTCTCCTCTCCTCTCCTCTCCTCTCCTCTCCTCTCCTCTCCTCTCCTCTCCTCTCCTCTCCTCTCCTCTCCTCTCCTCTCTTCTCTTCTCTTCTCTTCTCTTCTTTTTTTTTTCCCCACAGATGAGCTACCTAAAGGTTAGGGCAGTCAAATGATTGACAAAGTGCTGTTCAGTATTGGTCAGGTAAGAAGTTAAACCTTAATTTTCAGGCTTCAAAACTTACATCCTGTGATCTCATATCCCCATCTCTGTCACCAGAATAAAAATCAATATTAATTGCAATTATGTAACATAAATTTCCATCTATCCTGAGGTGACTCATATCCCTGTCCTACAATTACAAACATATCTAAATCCTAAATTATTAATAATGTGCTGTTCTTTATGACACAAGGCAATTTGAAGACATCCTATGTGTGAAAATTCTGAGAAACCCACAGCTGAGTCTCCGTGTGTCCACAAGTCTCACTCAACAGGCTTGGCATGGCCACTGCGCCCCTCTTCCGGCTCTTGGCTGCTTGAGTCATGTGTTTAACAGGCAAAGCTATGTGAGTCATGGGATTTCTCTCCCAGCATCTCCAGTGCATGAATCAGCTATCAGCGCTCACGGGATCCTTTAGTGACTAGATGCCGTCCAGCTGGGATCTGGTCACTCTGCCAGCTCATCCCACACTGTGGTGAGCCATTCGGCTGGGTGCATTATTTTGTCCTAGTTAACACGATGTTCTGTAATCGTCCTGGTGTTTATTATACAGGTGATGTTCTTGCCTGTGGAGCTCTATCTATTTTTGTGTAGTCAGTCCTTCCCTTAAAGCTGTTCACTGTAGGTCATGGGCACTAACTTTATGCTTGTCATTATAGACTAGGGAGGCTTGGGGTAATCCTGATCCCTCTTGTTTGTTTGTGTAAGCACAGCAGCTGTGGCATCAGTAAAAATGAGGTCACCTGAGACATTGGAAAGAGTTGAGGATGTCTTGTCAAGGTCACAGAGGAGAGATAGTGGGAGAGACATACCAAGAATGGCTTGCTGGCAGGAGCCTGGTATGGCTGTTCTCTGACAGGTTCTACTAACACCTGACCAATACAGATGTGGATACTTACAGTCAACCATCAGGACTCCAATGGAAGAGCTAGGGGATGGATTGAAGGAGCTGAAGGGGATTGCAACCCCATAGGAAAAACAGTATCAACTAACCAGACCACCCAGAGCTTCCAGAGACTAAACCTCCAACCAAAGAATATACATAGAGGCATGATGGCTACAGATACATGTGTATCAGAGGATGGCCTTATCTGACATCAATTAGAGGGGAAACCCTTGGTTCTGTGGAGGCTTGATGCCCCAGTGTAGGGGGATGCTAGAGAGGTGAGGTGGGAGTGGGTGAGTGGGTGGAGCACCCTCCTAGAGGCAGAAGGGAGGGGGGATGGGGTGAGGAGTTTGTGGAGCAGTAATGGGAAGGGGGATATCATTTGAAATGTAAATGAGTAAAATGATTGATTAAAAAAAAAAAAAAAAAGAAGAGGTCTGGGGCCGTAGCTCAGTGGTGGAACACTCATTCCACGTGTCGGAAACTCTGGGTTCCGTCCACAGGAATGAGACCTGTGTGCTGTGTGGTTTGGTGATTATGCCCGAGCTAGAGTTACGACAGTTCATTTTGAAGGGAGAAAAATTACATTGTGTATGGCAAAACAGCCTGCGACAAAGGAGGAGGTAAAGGACAGGAATTGTGAAATTGTTCATCTTTCCTCACATCTGTGGATGCTGAGCCTCTGTGGTGAAAGATGTCTGAACAGTGGTCCCACAAACACTAACAGGTGATGCCGTCCACCTCTAGTAAGACAGAAGAATAGCTCTCCATTCTGCGAGTATGTAGACATCATCTTAGTGATACCTCCAACTTTGAACATGGAGTCCAGTAAGTACCTAATACATACTTTTCCACAGAGATATATCCCAGTGCCCCATAACATTTCAGGTTTTCCCTGGACCTTTAGAAAACACTTAAATATATTTAGTATTGTTTTCTTTTTTTTTTTAATCTTTCTTATGATAAAGAAATAAGCTGAAGGCAGACAAAGTTAAAATATTGGATTTGAGTTCCTTGTCTAATACCTTTCTCAAGCATATACTTGACTCCTTAGCTGGATTGTTTTATTTGAGGGGGAGGGGCAGGGTCTCCTCTTCAGAGCAGTGTTGGGTAATTACTCTGTCTACCTTCCTAAGAACAATCTAGTAATGTTTTTACTAAGTAACCTGTGATCAGGTAGCGGATAAACAGTGTAGCCTCTGTTTTAATGACCCCCTTCTTTGACAGTGGCCTGCATGTGCCAGAGCCAGCACCCTGGGCCCTGCTTTTGTTCTATATTCCCCAGTACCACGACAAAAACTATTTACATTTTCCCTGAATAGCTTAAACACCATTTTAGAAGACTTTAGATTGCTTTTGAACATATTTGAATGCATCTTTAGCCATCGCTGGGCTTAAAATGGAAACCCTTTTTTCAGCTTATCTGTATTAAACACCTGTAAAAATCAATGGTACTGTATTTTTTTCCCTTATAATGCTCAGTTCCTTTAACTAATGCCAGAAATAATGCACAATTTATTCTAGCGTGTTCTTTTCCCTCTGCCCGGTGTTCTCTGCTAGTAAGTGGCATAGCGTCTAAGAACTCACTTCTGCTGACTTAATGGTAAAATTGCCTGGCTGATGCTAAAATTCAACCAATGAGAACCTAATCCTCAAGAAAAAAATTGCTATCTCTCCTTCTGATTATTGTCCCTCTTCTTCATAATGAATATGCAGAAAGTTTATTTTTTATTTTTTTTTTCAGGAACATAGACATACATAAATGACCAATGGGACAGGTCAGAGGTAACTAAGAATTTTTTTTTTGAGACTTTTTATTTTTCTCTAAAATCAGAAGTCATTATATTTATATTGAAAATATCGAGTGATTTGTCTGAGCTTTGTGTAAACTAAGATTCTTGTGCTGTCGCCCGTTACAAATGTGGAAGATTGGCCATTTTTATGAGTTAGAATAAAAAATATGATAATAATGTCTTTTCATCATCATAAAGAGATGATAAGTACTAAATGAAATATTAATATTATCTCATTTTATTTGATAGGTTCCATCTTCTCCCACACCAAACATTTTTTCTCAAGAGTAGCCATTGCCTTGGATTTAAAAGAGAAATCTTGGTAGAATACAGTTTCTTCCCTGTTCCCTCAATACATACACACAGGAATCTGGTGTCTCATTTCTTTATTGTTTTGTTCTCTCCTCTCTCTATTTTATTATTTGTGTGTGTATGTCTCTCTCTAAAGAAAGCCTACGAAATGTATATGTTTTATTCAGGTTTATGCAAAAGAGTTTCCTTGGTTATCTTTTGTCTTTTTCTAAATGATGCTTTATAAAAATTATTGCTAATTTTTATATGCATATACATTTACATATTTGTATATAGAGAGACAGATATACACATACATGCACACATATGTATATATTCACATAAGAGACACACAACCTTCTTTAACCATGGTATCACAATTCAAACAACCAGAGATAGAAAATGTTTGGGGAAAAAAAAGATGATGTCTATCTGAAACACATGCAGAGGTTTCCTCCACTTCATCCATTAGCCCCAAACACAACAGCAAAATCAAAACTATGCATAGAGCTGGTCTCATATTTAAATAATATTTGTTTGAATAATAGCAGGGTATACACGGGTATACACCAGTTGTTCTCAACTGTGTGTCACACCCCCACAGGGGTCATACATTAGATATGCTGTACATCATATAGTAACATTATAGTCCATAACAGTAGCAAAACTACTGTTATGAAGTAGCAACAAAATACTTTCATGGATAGGGTCTTCACAACATGAAGAACTATATTAAAGGGTCACATCATTAGGATGGCTGGGAACCCCTGTTATACACAAATATGATATTTTGTATCGGGGACCTAAGCACCTCTGCTCTTATTACCTGAGGATAATAGGGGACTCCTGTACATGTGTAAATGCATCCCCATGATATTTATATTACATCTATTTTGTTGAAGCCTTTGGACTGGGGATGAAGCTTTTAGGATAGATTATGAGCTTAATAATATACACAATGCCCTGTGAGCAATCCCATGAAAAGGAAGAATGCAATTGGCTTTATTCTCCAAACAGTAAGATGCAGGAAGACAGGTTTTATATGTAAAACATGTAGCATATTTACATTGTAGAGGAATACACAGAGAGGGGGAGGGGAAAGAGAGGGAGGAAGAGAGACAGAGAGGTACAGAGAGACAGAGATATAAAGACACAGACACACACAGAGAGAGAGAAAGAAAAAGAGAGAGAGAGAGAGACAGACAGAGACAGAGATAGACAGAGAGACAGAGACATACAGAGAGATACAGAGAGAGACAAAGAGATAGAAAAAAACAGAGAGAGGTAGATGGAGAGACAGAGAGGCAGACATACAGAGACAGATATACACACACACACATACACACACACAGAGAGAGAGAGAGAGAGAGGAAGAGAGAGAGAGAGATCCCTCTACTGCTGAGCAGTACACTGCATACTCCACTCTGTCTATATCAACTGCAGTTGATGCTTTCCAGCCTGTGTCTCTTAAGATTGTGTTTCTTTCCCCTCTGTACCACTGTTCCTTATTCTTAGAGTTTTTCTGAGACTTTACATTTTCTTCAGCCTTAAGGTAGAAGAACATGGACCAGAAGTGGCCAGGAAGAAGCAAGCAATACCTCTCCATTGCAGAGACACTAGCACATAACTTGAAATGGCTTCTGTGATCTGGGAAGGAAAGGATAATGTGACTCTGCTGAGTGGATGACGTGGCTCTGCTGAGTGGATGACGTGGCTCTGCTGAGTGGATGACGTGGCTCTGCTGAGTGGATGACGTGGCTCTGCTGAGTGGATGACGTGGCTCTGCTGAGTGGATGACGTGGCTCTGCTGAGTGGATGACGTGGCTCTGCTGAGTGGATGACGTGGCTCTGCTGAGTGGATGACGTGGCTCTGCTGAGTGGATGACGTGGCTCTGCTGAGTGGATGACGTGGCTCTGCTGAGTGGATGACATGGCTCTGCTGAGTGGATGACGTGGCTCTGCTGAGTGGATGACGTGGCTCTGCTGAGTGGATGACGTGGCTCTGCTGAGTGGATGACGTGGCTCTGCTGAGTGGATGACGTGGCTCTGCTGAGTGGATGACGTGGCTCTGCTGTGTGGATGACGTGGCTCTGCTGAGTGGATGACGTGGCTCTGCTGAGTGGATGACGTGGCTCTGCTGAGTGGATGACATGGCTCTGCTGAGTGGATGACGTGGCTCTGCTGAGTGGATGACATGGCTCTGCTGAGTGGATGACGTGGCTCTGCTGAGTGGATGACGTGGCTCTGCTGAGTGGATGACGTGGCTATGCTGAGTGGATGACATCGTTCTACTGTGTGGATGACGTGGCTCTACTGAGTGGATGGTGGGGCTTTGATGAGTGCTATTTGCACAGTTACCCCACCTCCATGGTTCATAGTAAAAGCTTTCAGCCACACAGCAAGGTCACGATGCTTTCACTTGAACTCCCTGTCTCTTTTGCTACTCCCTTTTCATCTCTTTCTCCTTCCTTTCCTGTGCTCACCTCAGTGAAGTCAGAGAAAACAGGCTTTGCCCAGTTCGCTCTAAGTTAAGAGATGGTCATCTCTGTGAAAGGTGCTGGAGGCCAGCTGACAACTCGAATGCCATTTTTACAGCAAGTCTGCAGGGCCTGTCATTTCTTGCTGCTCTATGCCGCTGCCTGTGGCCCTTCTGGACAGATCGTCTGCAGGCCTTGGTGCTCTGACCTGGTTAGATGGACAGATGGCATGGCTTTTTGGTTCAGCACCTGTCTTTTGTAGGATGTGGTCAAGTTTGTTTTAAACCAAAAGAAACCATTTCTGAGGGATTTCAGGTTTGAAAGAGAACAAGCTGCCCTGTATTGTAAACACCTGGATTTTCTTGAAATTTTCCCAACAGTTCAAGAAAGGGTTTCTGGATTTGGCATAAAACTGTATCAGTGACACAGTGATCTCTATTAACTCCCTTGTACAAAATTTCAAATGATAGAGATATCAGCCATCTGGATGCTTTCTAGACTGAAGATAGTTATGGCTATAGCTCCGTTCTCTGCCTCTCTGTCTCTGTCTCCCTTCCCCTCTCCCTCTCCCCCTCTTCCTCTCTTTCTCTGTCTCCATGTGTATGTGTCTATGTATGTCTGTGTGTGTTTGCTGACATCTACACATGTTTTTCTTTTACTGTAACAATACAGTCAGAACTTGTTCAAGATTATAATAGAATGAAAGAGCAAACCATAAAATTATCATGTATAGTTGGAATGAATGAGATTTTAGAGCCAAAACTAGTTGCCCAGCTTTGGTTTAACTTTTTTGGTTCTAAGTATTGTTAACTGGCTAACATTAGCATTAAGATGTACTTGGGACTTGCCATCAGAATGTAGTAGGGTAGTATATACATTTATAACAGCCTCTAGCAGGTCCACATGTGACTTCATGGGACCAGTACAGTGCCTGGCAACAAAGAGTCACTCACCATTCTTTCTCTCCTTATTCTCTTCCCTCTATTTCTAACGTCCTTCCTTCTCCTTAGAGAAGAAAACTACTGAGACAAAAACCTGTGGCAGAATTGCGTGATGGGAATCATTCAGGTGCTGGCAAGATCGACTAGTTGGTAAAGCTTTGAAAGTGTGAGGACCTGTGCGCCCACCACAGAAGCCATGCAAAAATCTCAACATGGCAGCTTGTACTGAACCCAGCACTGAGAGTCAGAGACAGAGGATTCTTGAGGCTTACTCTTCATGCTATCTCTTCATGAGCTACAGGCCAGGGTGAGAGCCTGCCTCAAAGGAGACTCACAACATTTTCTTTGGTTGATACTTGAGATTGCATTGGCCTCCATACACATAGACACATGCATGTGCACATATATATACCCACTGAAGACAAACAGGACTTGATGTGCTTCCAGACGCTTTACAAACCAATGATGAGATTAGGACCTGTGATGAGGAGACAAGGACATCAGAAAGGAGACCACAGCATGGAATGTTCCTAATCCTGATGCTGTAGTCTCCTGATTTTAACTCTGAGATCCACCGACAACCACTCACTAGGACTCACACACATCTCTAGTTCCCAAAGGTCAGTTTCCCTAGTCTCACCTTGTTGAGTAAGTGGATCTCAGAGCCAGTGGCCCCTCACACCAGTCTTGCTTTAGCTTTGGCTCAGTGACCACAAAGAGAATTCCACTGAGAATTCCAAACCCTTTGCAGCACTGATCCAAAAACTTATAAGCTTATTTAGTAGTCTTTCTAATTCTACTAAAGAGCATCTCCATGGAAAGAAATCCCCTTTCGGTGCCTCAAGGCTGGTGCAGCACGTGTCTAAGCCTTCATTCGTTAGAGACTTGTGAACATTTGATTCTTAATTAGACATCTCCCGTCACTTAGTCCATGCCCAGGCGTGAACTTAGTAAATTTCTTTTGTTATCTAGCTAGATAATACACTTAGTCATTGATTGTAATTAAGCCTCTGTATCTTTTAGAGTTTAAGAGAGCTATAATGTACCTAGCACTTACTAGCCCTGAATGATGATTGGCTTTTATTAGTGTTTAATGAGGCAAGCTTCTTTTTCAAGCATCTGTCTGTCTGTCTGTCTACCTATTTATTGGGGGCATATATGGGCCACAGCACTCATGTGCACAGCAGTCAGAAGACAGCTACAGAACCGGATTATTTTCTACAGTGTCGGTGCCAGGGATTGCAGTTGGGAGGTCATTCTTGTCAGTAAACGCCTTGACCCCCTGAGCCACCTCCCTGCCCATATATGTTTCTTGGGTGCCCATACTCACTGTGGTTTTGTTCCCCTCCCCTCCTCCGAGTGCTGCAGTCAGTCAGGGGTCGTGACGACTTTCAATTGGCTCAAAGGAAAGATGCTGCTGGAAGGTTGAAGCATGAACCCGGAACTGCCTCTCCTCACCTAGAGTCCTGAGGGCTGCTTCCAACTTCCTTACCCTATGTGACCAAAGCCAGACACCTATTGTTTCTGGAAGACAAACAAGCCAACAAACCAAATCTCCCAAACTGAAGCAAAACAACAACAAAAAACAACTCACATCTAACTTTATCTCACTCATTAATGTTTTCATTAATACATATAGGGAACAGAGGGAAAAAAAAAACTATATTGACAAATAGAAACCAAACTGGTCAGAGAGTCCAGACTAAACTTGATAGTCTTCTAACAGCTTGTAACACTTTTCTGCCTCTTTAAACTACATATTATTGTGTATTATGATGTGGAAGTATGGGTCACAGAACAACTTTTGAGGAGTCAAGTTTTCTTCTCCCACCTTTGTGTGGGTTTCAGGAATTGAACTCAGGTCGTTGGGTTTGTGTAGCAAGCACTTTCCTGGCTGAGGTGTATTACAAGCCCTATTCTGACTGCTGAGGCCTACTCCAATATAACTGAAACACCAAAGCATAGTCATCTCCCAGAAAAATGGAAGAAAATAATTCCTAAGCAAAGTATCTGTGTATTTCTCACAGAAAGGATGGGAAGCTTGAAAGAGACTCCACACCCCACCTGCCTTTATATCAGACAATGAAAAGTAAGAGAGAGTCCAGAAAGTTAGAAGGCTCGCTCGAGAGAAAATGCTAAAAGCCTCCAAGCCAGTCTCTACTATACTGAACCATGCAGAGAAATCAAAGCTCAAGGCAGCTATGAACTTGGTCTGTTACTGATTCAAGATCTCCCAGCCAGCAGGCATTGCAGTTCAAGAAACATAACAAAACTCCTCCTTCATTTAGCATATGGAAACAATCCCCCCCCCCCCCCCCCCGTGTTGAGACCAAGGGGAGTGACAGAGTCCCCACAGAGCTCTGGCCTTACTTCTGCCCAAGCGCACAGGTATCCGGCACACATCCCCTCAGTACCTCAGGGAGGTGAAGGCTAAGACATCACCCCATGATAGGTTTACTCTCCCCAATTTTCAAGAGGACAACAGAAAAATGATACCTGGATGCAATTCCCAGACCAACAGAATGCTATGCAGTCCTTTCAAGTTCCCGAGAAAAGAGGGTTAGACAGCTTATCTCAAGGATCTTGGTGTTCTTTACATTCTCAGTTTGTCTGGTACTCCATTTCACTTCCGGAGCAATATCACACAGGGGGCAGGACTAGAATGAGGTGAATGGCCCGCAGCCTGGGCATCACGGTGACCTTGTGGCTGCGTATTAATTTGAAGTAGTGGAATTAAAATGGTCTATTCTTCTGCATGGCCATGCCTCCAGTTGATAAGCACAAAGAAAAGTAAATAATAATAAAAAAATCCCACCTATTTCAAACCCCCCCATGCAACCTTTTTGTTTTATGACAAAAGAGGCTTAATTAACATACTAGTGCTATGCAGCCTTCCCAAACTCATGCTAATTATGTATTCTGTTGACCGTGACTTCAGTCATACCGTAATTGGCTTGCAGTAACATGACATTTCAAATCATCTCTTGAAATTACATCAAAAAGCCAGCCTGTTTTGTTTTGATAGGGGAACAATCAATTTGATAAGTGGTAACACAGCTCATTGTTTCACATTAATTAGACTAATTGCTGCATGTTAGCCTCTGAAACAGACAGAACTTGGAGAAGACAAAGGCTGTGGCCTTTCACACGTGGTGCCTGAGGTGGTTCCACTTGCCTGCACATCCTACAGGCTGAGAACAGCGCTGTTAGGAGGCAGCCTTGCAGGAAGCTGGGGTTAACCGTGGTGTGATGTGTTCTGCTGGATACTCTGGCTTTCAATTAGAGCATCTAAGACCCACAGAGGGAGAGAAGGATGGCCCTAAAGAGAAGCTATTGCCTAGCTATTGCAGGTTAAAGTCTTCCAAGGGAGTTCTAGAAATCTTCCAGGCACCTTTCCTTCCAATCCTGTGCACTCTTGGGTTCCTGCTAGAAATGACCCATGCAGGGCTCTTTGTAGTATTGTGTACATAAGTGCTTTAAAAACAAGTCTACCACAAGACAGAGACCAGACAAAACCAATGCCCCAAACTAAAACTCCTTTTAAAAATTTCCGATTACAAAAGCAGCGTGTTTCAACCCACAGGGATGGAGCTGCCTGTCCTTACCAAAGAGCTCATTGCTTAGCTCTCCAATTGACAGACTGTACCTTGGATTATTCTCGAGTCTGCCAATTTGGCCAAATTGGACAGTGTGATGTTCCTGACAACAGCACATGTCAATCTCAGTTGGCAGCCAAGAGCATTTCACTTGTGACCCGCCTGGGCTTCTGATGCTCACACTGGTTGAAGCTATCCTGTTACTGGGTGTCTGATGCAATGGAACAGAGATCTTGTCCAAGCAAGAAGCATCCAGCACTTATTTAAAAAGCAGCCAAAGGCAAGACGCTTCGGCTGTGAAGCTCTTATGTGGTATAGTTATCCACAGGGTTCAGAACCTTTGCTAACTGCTGGACTAGGTGAACCAGGGTCTGGTGGGTATGTTCCAACCCAAGTCTGCAGTATTTTACCTGTAAAGTGGGATATGACTCTACATGCCTGGCTCCACAGCAACCTGCCACCAATGAGTTTAGATGGCCAATCCTCTTGACGGCTCTTGGTTTGACTTTGATATCAGAGACAAGTATCAAACAACCGTTTGTGCTGTCTGGGAGCAGCCTGATTCCTGGGAAATGGAGTTCCCCCGTCAGTGCATGATATGGGAAGGACTTCTTCCTCTCCACTTTCCCCAGCTGCACTGAGAGGCCACTGTTGTCTTGAACAGGAAGGAAAGCAACAGTAAAACAAACAGTTTTCCCATTAGACACACAACGGCATTACACACCCCAAAATTGTGAGTACAGTGCTTTGCTGTGTGCAAATGCTTGCTGGGCTTGGAGAGGGAAATTGGAAACCTGACTTAGGAAAAGAATGCGAGACAAGGAGAGAATGGTTGGCTTTGTACATGAAGGCAGGGATGGGGGAAAGGGTGGGATACAGACATCCACACCAAAGCACGGTGTGTCTATCTCTCTTTCATCACCCCTTCAAAGGAAAGGATCTTTTGCAAGTACTAATGCATGCAGCAGATTTGGTTTGGTCATTTTGAGGCCGTGTGTGTGTGTGTGTGTGTGTGTGTGTGTGTGTGTGTGTCTCGGGGGGAGGGGTGTATCATCTAGCAATGAAATGGTTGTTTCTACAAGTTAATAAACCTTCCATAGCCACTTTAAAAGTACAGGCATTTGTGATTTCAGTGTGCCAAGATGCTAATTTTCCTGGAAAATCTCAGGGTTTATTCAGGAGGCAAATGACAAAGGTGTGACGTGCCAAGACCAAAATCCCTTAAAATGTGGACGCAGGGTGGGCCCCCATCCCTTCAACACAAGCTGATACCTGCATTGTGAGGATCTCTCTGTGGCTCCTGCCTCTTGTATAGTAGTGTAAGCAGAGAAAACCGTTATCGTTTAGATGAGCACCAGTTTCTGGCAAGCTTGGCTGCCAGCCTAGGGACCTTAGGCTGCTCCATGCTCCAGCTGAATGAGATATTGACAAGACATGGCTAGCCACACAGAGAGGAGAGACTAGATAAATTAATTAATGAATTAAATTGTCCAAGAACTGACAAAATAATTGTCAGCATTTGAATACAGATCCATCGCTCGACAGAACAAGAGAAAGAACCAGTTGCTTGGTGTCAGCTGGTGTACTAGTGTGTGTGTATGTGTGTGTGTGTGTGTGTGTGCGCACGCACATGAGTTGAGGGATAACTGATTTCTTTTTGTTTTGTTTTTCTTTTTTTTCCTTTTTCTTAAAAATGTGGTTATAGAATGGGAAGTTAGGTAGAAGGAAAGAAGTACTGGAAGATTCTTAACCTGTGTAGAATCCTTCTCGCCATTTATTTATTTAATTCAGACTGGCTTTTTTCCATTTTCCACTTAACCACAGATCCCCAAACAAGACCATGGGATAGAGTCACCAGGCTTGGGAATAGGACGCAGAGTCTGACAGCAGGTAATTTCTGCTGAGGAGAACAATAAGGATCAGAGAAAAATCAGGGACAAATAAAAAAAGGAAGACATAATGTAGGAAAGGTGTTTAAATGGGCACGGTTGGCAGGCCTATTAATCACATGGCAATCCCAGATATAAGCCTGTGTGAGCACAGCCGACACTAAAGGATGGGAGGGTAGACTGAAGTCCAGGCGACTCTGCAACCCTTCCTCCAGCAAAACAGTCAGAAGGACGGTGTACAAACAGGTTAAAAAAAATTTAAGAAAAATTGATGTGGTTTTAGCAAATATTCAAATTCCCACTGGTTATTGCTACCAAGCTGATATTATTTGGCTGATTTTATTTCTAACGGGGGAAAGTAGATTTCAGTGAGAGCCAGAGATTGATTTTGCAGTGGAGGAGAGCTTGTGTTAGGGAATTCACAAGAACACGAACACTCATGGGAGCCTTTATTTCAAAAACTATGAAAACTATGGAAAGTTTGTAGGGGACAACGGGTGTCTGTGTAGGATTGAAGAATGACTAGCTTTTAAAAAAATAAATTCAGTTCTCCTGCATAATTTCTCCTAAGAATCAGAGAATCTCTCCTTATTCTTATGTTGAACACACAGCTCTGAGAGGACTGGCCTTTGGCTTCCTCCACATCCATCCCATGTCCTCACCTGAGGCCATCAGTAAAAGACTGTGAGGGAGTTGACTGTGATGCTGACCCATGATCCTTCATGATCCAGGGCTGTGTGCCACTGTTGTCTTGTTTATTTCATCAACTTCTGTCAATGGAGGCCACTTGGGCCTAGATCTGGCTAATAGTCCAGGTCTTGAACCAATGCAATCCTCTTGTCTCAGATACTCAGGGGCTAGGATCATAGGATGGAACCAGGATATCCAACTCCAGTTTGTCACTCATTATTTTGAAAGTACAAACCCTCAAATTGATCTCATAGAGTCTGGACCTTCAAAGCCCAGACAAAGGCAAGCCCAAAGAAACAGATTCACCCATGTGTAGGTCACTACTGAGCATGCCCTGTAACAGAGCTTAGTGTAGGATACACAGGGGCGATTATCAAGACTGATAATACCCATCCCATACACAAAGACAGTGGTCTTCCCTCAGTAATGTAGTAGAAGGGATTATTTAATCCCCAAATTTGCCACTGTAAGTCTCCTAACCGAATGAGACAAGTAAAGGAAAACACAACTCAATAATTATTGGTATAAATAGCACTCCTAGATTGGGCAGGTTTACCGCTACACTACTCTAATCCCCGGCTATGAGATCCCTTATAACTTGCAGTTATCCCAGGCTGCGTCCTTGTCCTCCAAGCTCCAGCTCCTTCATAGTCGGCTTCCTTCTATATCGAATTCCTCTCACTGTCTCCTCCCCTAAGCATTTTTCTCCGCCTCCCCTTCTACTGCCCAATCTCTGGCTCTAGCCTTTATTTTACAGGTTTTAATTGGACAGAAGGTTTACAAGATGTCACTTGTGTACAGATTCAATCATCCTCTCCAGCCCCTCCCAGAAAGGTGGAACTGGGATCAAAATACAAGGCTGGGGCTATCCACAACACAGTAATGTTTTACCTCTCTTAACTTTTGTTTTGCATTGATAAGTACTTTTAAAAAATACCTCGATCACGTAGTTGCTAAAAGAATTAAATGAAAATAAAGCTCTGAGTGTGGTGCTTAGCAAAGATGGAGCCCTCTATGGTCATATTTTCCTATGTGAAAATTTGGAGTGGTCATCATCACGATGAAGATAGACATGAATGAGCACTTGAAGTTTCTCCATAATATTCTCAAGGACTTGCTTGTGGGTATGCACTGACCCCGGTGGGAATCATTAATGAGTTTTAGGTAAATGGCCTTAGAAGTTGTGTGTGTGTGAGAGTATGTGTGTGTGTGTGTGTGTGTGTGTGTGTGTGTGTGTGTGTGTAAGAGAAAGAGGGAGATGAGGGTATCTTAGTCAGGGTTTCTATTCCTGCACAGAATATCATGACTAAGAAGCAAGTTGGAAAGGAAAGGGTTTATTCAGCTTACACTTCCACATTGCTGTTCATCGCCAAAGGAACTCAGGACTGGAACTCAAGCAGGTCAGGAAGCAGAAGCTGATGCAGAGGCCATGGAGGGATGTTACTTACTGGCTTGCTTCCCTTGCCATGCTCAGCTTGCTTTCCTATAGAACCCAAGAATATCAGCCCAGGGATGGCACCGCCCACAAAGGGCCCTCCCCCACTGATCATTAATTGAGAAAATGCCTTACAGCTAGATCTTATGGAAACATTTCCTCAACGGAAGCTCCTTTCTCTGTGATAACTCCAGCTTGTGTCAAGTTGACACAAAACCAGTCAGTACAGGGGGAATAATTTACCAAATTATTTTTTCCATTCTCTTTCATTGAAAATAGATCTTTTCATACAATATATTCTGATTATGGTGTCTCCTCCCTCTTTTCCTCTGAGGACCCCCCCTGCACATCCACACCCTCTGTCTCTTGTTAGAATACACACAGGCATCTAAAGAATCATAATAAGATAAGATAAAATAAAAGCAAAATCAAACAAATACACAGAAGGAAATGAGACAAAGAAAAAGCACAAGAAACACATGTAGATGCAGAGATACATGCATTTGTGTACATAGAGATTCCATAAAAACAAAATCCAGAAGCCACAATACGTACACAGAGAAACTGTAAGGTTAACAAAATGCTCTGAAAAACCATCATGAGACAAAGAACCTCCAAAGATACCATTGAGTTTGCTTTGTGTTGGACACCTACTGTTTCACATGGCCTTAAGAAGTGGTTTGTCTGCCCAGGAGATCCTATTGGAGAGAAGTAATTTTTCGTCTATGTGTAATTATCATTGGGAGACAGATTCTGAGTTAGGAATCAGGATGCCTGGCTACTCCTCTCAGTGCTTGGACCACATTTGATTCAGACTGGTGCAGGCCCTGTGAGTTCAGATGTATGTTGGTCCTGCTGTGTCTAGAAGGCCATGTTCCCTTGCTGTCCTCCATCACCCCTGGCTCTTACTCTCCTCTGCCTCCTCTCCCACAGGGTTCTCTGAGCCCTGAGGAGAGGGATTTGATGGAGACCTTCCATTTAGGGCTGAGTGTTCCAAGGTCCCTCACTCTCTGCACACTGTCCAGCTATGGGTCTCTGAGTTTGTTCCCATCTGCTGCAGGAGGAAGCTTCTCTGATGATGGCTGAGCAAGTAAGTCCCTGATCTTTGAGACTAGCAGAATACCTTTAAGAGTCATTCTTCTGGCTGTGTTCCTTTAGCATTTCCTGACCTATGTGGTTTCAGATTCTTGGCTACCCAAGCAGTGTTGGAGATGGGCTCCATCTCCTGGAATGGGCCTTGAGACCAAAGCTGCCGTTGGTTACTCCCTCAACATTTTTGCCATTATTGTACCAGCACCAGGTCTTCACTCTCATCATTGTAGATCTAAGAGTTTGTGGCTGGGTTGATGTTTACCTTTCTCCTTTGGCAGAGTGCAGAATACTTTCCAGAACCATGAACACTGGCTAGAATCAGTGAGGGCTCTATGAAGAGTGCCCTTCTACATCTTTACCTTGTATTCAGCCCACAGATTATGTAACTGATCCTAACTATAGCCATTTGTGTTCATCTGTTTCTATTTTTGTTGTGTTCAAACTAAATTTGTTTTGTGTACCTTAAGCTAGCTATGGGAGTATAAGGAAGGACAACTGCTTAGTTAATCCCTTTTGGGGGGGTGGGGCACTGTGGATGCCATATCCTCACAATTCTTAATCTTACTTATCACCGAATATCACCCTTTGGGAAGATGACCATTATCTTCTTGTCCCGAGCTATCCCCATTTATTTCCCTACCATTCTGATTTCAAACTTTTCCAATAGAAAACATGTCTGAGGACTTCTCCCACCATCTTGCTGTATACACATTCAGATGTTTCTCCACTTGTTGTCTACAACGATTTTTGAAGAGAGGACTTGGTATTTTTCAAGTTCCTGGCATCCCAAAAATTTGACATATAATCTCTCTTGAGAGGACACTAAGGCAAGGAGATGAACAAACTGCTGTCCAGGCCTGTAAAGAGAACCACTCATTAGGGTTGCTCTCTTCATTTTGGAACATTTTTTCTGACTTCCTTATGTGGAGCTCCTTTAAGTGAGGGGAGGACTCAGAGCTACGAGATAGGGAAACTAAATGGAAAAAGTAAAATACTCTCAGAGTGAGAAATCAGCTCCTAAATATAAGGAAGTGGCAAGTTGGGCTGCAAAGGTGACTCAGGGTATAGGGTGTGACTTTCATGTTTGAGGTCATGAATACTATAGCCATCAATGAAAAACAAGCCACCAGCTAATTTTTAAAGTCAAGCAAAGGCTCTGTGTAGAGCCCTTTTCAACACATGAAAATGGCGACCTTGTGGCTTGAGTGGGTAAGTCACTTGGAATGTATGCCTATATTCCCAGCCATTGGGAGGCAGAGACTGGGGTGTTGAAGCAGGAGGTTGCTGACAAAAGGTGGTTAGCGTAACTAGGGGAAGCAATCAACTTTGGGCTCAAGTGAGAAACTCCACCTCAATACAGAAAGGGGAAAATGGCCAAGGAAGGTGCCTGACTTCTGGCTTTCAAATACACATTCACACACATGTACCTGAATACATATGCACACCTACACTCATGCAAACACACAGACACAAAACACACAGACACACAGACACACACACAAGTATGACCAGCTGAGATATGAGAAGGTTTGTCTTAGTTACATTCCTGTTGCTGAGAGAAAGAACACCAACAAAATCAATTGCATGAAGAAACAATTTATTTGGGCTGACATGTCAAGGGTACAGTCCATGAGAGAAGTCCTGGCAGCAGGAAGCTAAGGTGACTGGTCACATTTGTCCATGATCAGGAAGCTGAGAGAGATGGGTGCTGACGCTCAGCTTGCTTTCTTCTTTTTAATCAGCCCATGGAATGGTGCTGCCTACTTTAGGGAGAGTCTTCCCACATCATTTGATCTAATCTTGAAAATCCCCTGCAAGTAAGTGCACAGGTTTGTCTCCCAGGTGATTTGAGACTCTGTCAAACTGACAATCAACAAGCCCAGTGCTTTGTATCCCTAGTTATCAGGGAAATATGCATAAAGACTGGGCACCTGCTAGGATAGCTGTTATAAAAGTGTGAACAAATACACCAGTAAACACAGATGAGTCATAATGGTGACCTAGAGAAATATAAAGTAGCTACACTGGGAAACAAAGTAGAGGTTCTCAAAAAATTGCAAAGGGGGATAGAGAGATGGCTCAGTGGGTTAAGAGGACCCGGCTGCTCTTTCAGAGGATCCAAGTACAATTTCCAGTACCCACATGGTAGCTCACAACCATCAAGTCCCAGGAGATCTGATGCCCTCTCTGTGTGTACCAGGCATCCAGTTCACATGGTGCACAGACATACACACGGACAAAACACTAATACATATTAAATAACGACAAATTTTTTAAAAAAAGAAAGAAATTGTGAGTAGGGCTTCCACTGTCAATCATGCTTCTGGGTATTTATCTGAAGGTTTTGAAATAAAAATCCAAGACTGGTGTTGGCATTGCTGTGCTCATCACAGCATGCTTGACAATCCTCGAGAAGCGAGAATAATCTAAAAGCCTATCAGACGATGAGCAGAAAGGAAAGCGTGGTGTGCCCAGCACGGGATATTGCATAGCCTTTAATGGCAGAAACGATCTCAGAAGACATAGGGGAAGCTTGGTGACTGTGCTAAGTGGAATAAGCTGGTCACAGAAGCAGAGGTACCTCTGCATGGTTCCAGAATTCTGAAGAATGGGAAATCAGTCCTTCGTGTGCATGGAAGCAGGAGCAATGGATAGTGGTACCCAGGGAAGGGAGTGCAGGAAATGAGAAGCTGCCAGTCAGATATGCCTAGAGTTAGTGATGTCACCCTGTCCTTTAGAATTGTTCATAGTCTTAGGTTGGGCTGTGTAGCTTAGTGGTCGAACACTTGTTAGCATGTGCCAAGCCTTGAGTTTGAGTCTCCTTGACGAAATCTGTTAAGGTGGTAGATTTCCTGTTTTGTTCTTGACACCCCCACTCCCCTTAGATAAGAATTGGGAAATTAAAAACCTGGGAATTGCTCTGCAATTTTAAATTGTATGTCACAGAATAGGCGAAATGAAAGTCTTCTGTCCGATTTGTTTATGTTAAAACTTAAATTCTTCCAAGATACTAAGGCATCTTTTTGAACACTAGGCTTAACAAAGCTTATAGATTTATAAGCTTTTAGCACAGGGGCCCCTGAGGAAACAGAGAAGCCACATAGGAGTGTGCCTGATGAAGAGCAGGGGTGGGAATAAAGAGGCTGGAATGTAGTCTCTGAGTACAGGTACTTATCTGCCAGGGAGACTCCCAGCTTCTCCCAGATCCTCAAAGGAGCCTCGGGCCCAAAAGTAATTAAAGACCCTTGCTTTGGTATTTCAATCCATCAAGCAAATGATGTTTCTTTATTAAAAATAGAACACTGTTTAAAGACTTATTACAGATGAGATGTTTCCGTGGCTTTTAACCAGCGCCTTTCGTCATCCATGCATTGGGTAAAGTGCTTCTGAAATGTCTCAAGTGTCGGTTGAAAATTTTTCTCACTTTTCAGAGTTATCTGCTGTGTCTTATTCTTCCTGTCTCTCCAGCCTGCCTTCTGGTGGCCTGGTCAATACTTGAGTGCATAGCTATAGCCATGTACCAGGAAAGGGCAGCCGGGAGAGCAAGCCTGTGCCCTGGGCTGAGTGTTGGTCTGGGTTGGTTTTGACTTTAACTGTTGGTGATGTGCTTGGAGCATGAGGGCCAGCAGTTCATGGCTCCCAGACTTGGCTAGCAGCTATATTGAAAGGTGGAATTTTGGGTGGAATTCTCTGACTTATGTTTTTAATTTATCTATAACATTAGTTCATTTACAACTGAATTTCTGCTCGATTTTTCCTTTCTGCATTTATCTTTCCGTTCCTTCTTTTAGTGCCTCTTCATTTGAAGGTGCAGGTACCTGCCACCTTTCTCCCTCTTATATACTATAGTATATTTCCAGTTATAAATGTGGGAGTTTTGAAGGGGATCCTCTCGTATCAAGAACCTTCTGGCAAGGAATCACTGTGTTCAGATTTCACATCCATTTGTCTAAATAACTTAAGTTTCAAAACACACAGAAAATAGTTTGTCTATCTTGAAAATATATAGACATTTCTCCATGTCTCAGTTCTTCAACAACGCATGTTGAAGATGACTATGCATAGCATCCTATTTGCGATGTATTGTATTATGTATCCTGCATAAGTCAGAGGTTATTGGAAGTATAAAGGAGTGTATACATAGTCCATCTACAGACGTTATGGCACTTTATGAAGAACTGGGCATCCTTAAGACTTTGACATCTTCAGATGTCCTGACAGCAATCCCAGTGGGCACCAAGAGACCCGAATGGTTCTAGGGTTGTATGTGTTATATTACCAGATTACTGAGAAATGAGATGTTTGTCATAGCTCTGGATCCTAGTGGAGGAAAGACCTGGGCAGCTTCTGTTTTGGTGCTAGCCTGTGTGCATGCTAAGTGTGTTGGGCCAGGTATTGGTTGAATAGCAAAGTTTTGTTCCCTTGGTTGTGATTGGAAAAGGTTTTACTGACAGAACACTCCCACTGTCCTTGGCTCTTTTCTGACATTCCATATTCCTCATGCCCTTTCCTTAGATCCTTGCCAGGACTGAACTGAGAAGTCATTCATAACTTCTATAATCTTATGTTTAGTCTTATTGGATTGGCCTCAGGCCCTGGGTAAGGAGCAAGGTCGCAACAGATTTGACTGTTTTCTTTGTACCAGATATATCCCCCCCTTCTCTGTGTGTGTGTGTGTGTTTCTCTCTCTCACTCTCTCTTGTCTCTGTCTCTCTGTCACTCTGTGTATCTCTGTGTCTCTGTGTCCCCTCTCTGTGTCTCTGTGTCTCTGTTCTCTCTTTGTTCTCTCCTCTCTCTGTCTTTCCCCTCTCTCTCTCTCTCGTGTGTGTGAGTGTGTGTGCTCCTAAGTGGATGCACAATTGTGTTTATGCACATATATGAATGTGTCTGTGGAGTCTAGAGGACAATATCCAGTGTCATTCCTCAGAAGCTGTCTGCCTTATTTTTAAGACAGGGTTTCTGCCTGGGATCTGGGGCAAACCAGGTAGACTAGCCAGCCAGTGAGCTCCTGAGATCTGGTTGTTTGTTTTGCTAGAGTTGGGGTCATACATGTACACCAACATGCTTGCCTTTTTGTGTGCAGGTTCTTGGAATCAAACTGGAGTTTTCATGTTTGCAAGGCAAGAGCTTCATTGAGCAATCTGTCTCCCCAACAAACCAGATCAGTTCTTAATGCTTTTAAGTTCTCGGTGACACACATTCATAACGATGGTAACAGTGACCCCTTCTGTGCTTGGGGGCAGCCTCTGAAGCTGTGTTTTTGAGTGTTAAGAGTCCTTGCCTAGCACACATAAAATGTTGGGATCAATCCTTAGCATTGCAAAACTAAGCCAAACAACAGGCAAAGGTGAGGACCTTGCTGCGGAGGTCTGCTTTGACTCCCTAGCAGAATCCGATCTCAATATCGTGAACTTGTGAATCCTGAGGTTCCTTGAGTAATCAAGCATTATCTTGGTTCAGCTGAGAATGGGAATGCCATGTTTCACATCAGATTTAAAATGTGGCTGTTGTGTAAACTTTGAGGGTCCATGTGAGCTGGAAGTGAAGAAAACTCCTCTCGGTGGAGATATTTATCACACACAGCTCATCTGGGACCAGTGAAGCACCAGCCATGACATACATGCTGATATTCTTCTAACTTTTAGGAGAACAGTGTGAGAGAGACACACCCTGCCCCCATGATCACCCTCCCCAAACTTATAAACTCAGTCTAACCATCTGTGTGAGAAGAGAGTCCCCACTGAGGATTCCACAAAGCCCCTGGCCCAAGCCCTTCTCAGCAGTTAAGAACAGTAAGTACAAATGGAATCTAAGGAGCTGTGAAAATTATGGAGCAGGACAAGGGGATGTAGTGTTTGATGTGGAGTCCTGGGATAGAGAGAAAGCAGTGGGTTCAAGGTAAAGAAACATAAATGAGATGTGAATTTCAGACAATGCATCTCTACCAGCTGATGAATTAGGATGAATATACCATGTACATTCACTATAGGAAAGACGTAGCATGGGCCAATGGAAATGCTCCATTATATTTTTAATGTTTCCACAGTGATTCAGAAATTCAGATGGTTTAACTATCATCTGCATGGAGGCAAATACCTATCACAATGGCACCCAGGAGGTCGAGGCAGGAAGAACACGGTGACAGCATGCTGGAAATGGGCTACGTAGTACATTCAAGCCATCCTAGGCTATAAGGCTAGCCTTAGTCTCAGCAATCTCCACAACAATTACTTTAAGACATGGTGGTGAGGTTTTATGCCTGAGTGACTGGGAAATTAAAGCCATTAAGAGAATCATCTGAGAGTTTGACTTTTAGTGTTAGAACTCATGGGAGAAGTAGTGTTAAAGTCAGACCTCAAGCTTGGGCAGTAGATAAGGGATAGGCAAGGCTTAGGTCAAGGCTCAGCACATTAAATATTTGCCTTATACTTTTAGAGTAATACTCAAGTCTTTGAGAGGCAAGTTGTCTTTGGCAAATGGCGCAGGAATCCGACTGATTCTCTAGAATGGAAGTTAACTAAACCCAAGGCCTTTCCTTGCACTGCAGCATTTGTTTGGGTTTTTTTGTTGTTGTTGTTTGTTTTTTGTTTTCTTTTGTTTTGTTTTTCTCTTCTAACCATTGTCCTAGTTTGTTTTTTGTTTCTGTGGTAAAACACTGACCAAAAACAACCCAAGGAGGAAGGATTGATTTCCTCTTACACTTCTAGGTAACAGCCCATCACAAGGAAATCCAGACAGGATCCAAAGCAAAGGCCACAGCGCACTGTGCTTCCTGGGTTGTTCCCTGTGTCTTGCTCAACCTGTTTTCTTACACAATACAGGGTCATCTACCCAGGAGTGGCACCACTCACAATGGGCTGGATTCTCCCACAGCAATTATCAATCAAGAACATTTCCCATAGACGTGTCCACAGGCTAATCTGATGGGGGAAGTTCCTCAGACGAGGTCCCATCTTCAAAACAACTCTAGTTTGTGTTAACAAAACTTAATCAGCACAACATTGTAGTACATTTTAAAATGCAGATTGACTGACTGACTGATTCTGTCTAGGTGACTTGAGGTATCTTTTTGAGCTGCACACAGATTTCTATGGGTAAAGGCTGGGGAGGGAAGTCACACTTTCATTTCAAGAGTAGAGAAAGCTGGAGATCACCCAGATTCCTGTTCTCTTCAGACAGAGCTCATGCACCACAGGGAAACTGTCTCTAGGGATGCTTGTTCCTTTCACTCATGAACTTGAACCTTCCTTTGGTGGCATGTGGTACCTAGCAGAGGTACTCTGCTTCTCTGCATTCTACTCTGTGAATCTTTATCCTGAACGGTCTGGAACAGTAATGTCATTAGCTTTCTCCTCAGGGAGATCACTGTCTCAAAATGAGCATAGTTAGTAGGAAAGTAGAAATGTTGGTAAGTGGGAGAGTCAAGAAACACATCCTCTGAGGACTCACTGTACATGGTAATGAGATTATTTTAACCACCTAAGGACCATGTTTCCCTTTTGGGAGTACATTAGGCTATTGAGGCTGGTAGATTTGAGACACAAGTATACTATAAAGTTACACTATTAACTACACAATATAATTCCCACCAATGGAAGCTCAGAAGGTGTTTGGTTCCTGATTCTCATGAACCTTTTATATTAAATGAAATATATCAGGCAATCAAAGACAAGTTCCATATGACCTCTCTAATAAGTGGCATATATAAAAGGTGATGTCATAGGCACTGAGAGTCACGTGACTTCTCTCATAAGTGGAATATGTAAAAGATGATGTCATAGACACCAAGAGTAGAAGCATGTTGGCAGACTGGAGGTGTAGAAGGAGGGAAGATTGGGGAAAGGCAACTGGACGGGCACTAAGTAATCGTTAGACAGGAACCAACTCTGATGTGCTGTAGCACACAGTGACTGTAGGTATCCCTGAGTGTAGGTTTCAGGACACTCCCAGAAAGTTAGAAGAGCAAACTGGAGATATGGCTCAGCAGTTAGGAACATGCACTGCTCCTTCAGAGGACTGAAGTTTTGTCCCCAGTGCCCCTGTCTGCAGCTTCAAAGATCCGATGACCTCTTTTGGCCTCCATGGGCACCCATACCCACATGAGCATGCCCACCCACAGACACATAATTAGAAATGAAATAAATACTTGGGGGAAAAAAGGAAAAGAAGTCAAGCTAGAAGAAAGGATTTAAATGCTTCTACCATTAAAAGCAGTATAAGTATGTTTAACCTGGTTTAAGTGACAGAAGCAAGTCGCCAAGGGTACTTAATATTAGGTAGATATTCTGAGTCACTTGTTTCAAGCTCTGCTATCCCCTAAACCCAAGAGCTACAGGAGTTTGTTTCCTCCACACTTACGTCAGCCTTCCCATCATCCCGTCGTGTCTTAGCTGCTGGGCCAACTCCGTTTGCAATCATGAATGCTTACAAGGCAGGAGGCCAAGCTTCCCTAAATTGTTCACTGAACCTTATTGTAAATTTATATTGAACTCTTAATGGTGAGAGCATTAAAAAAATTGGAGTTTCTGAAAGGTGATCTCATTTCAGGTTTTTTTTTTTTTTTCTTCCCTCATCCATATTCTGAGTTAAACCACATTATTATTTTTTTTAAAGACCTTAGTTAAGTCAGAAGCCTGGAAGTGTAATTGTCATTGAATTTACTTTAATGATTACAAACAGGAAGGGGATAGTCATTTATTCAGAAAATGGTTATTGGATCTGTGATTGGCCTTGGCTATTCTGCTCATCTTGGAGGTGAATAAGACATGGCTTCTCTCCTCCAGTCCCCGAAACGGAGGAAGAAAAACAAAATGAAAACAGAAGCCTGTAGAGTACCTTGTCATCACCGTTGAACCAAATACTAACTTACCTGAAAACTGAGCGGCTTAAAATAAGAGACACCGCAACGCTTGCCTTGTCTGAGTCAGACGTAGGTGACTGTGCAGGGGTCAGCTTAGTTGAATGGTTCTGGTGGAGTTTCTCATAAGGTACTGATAGAGCAGACATCTGAAGCTTCCACAGAGCAAGGAGACCTGCTTCTAAGATCCGTCCCATGGCTGTCAGCTGGAGGTCTCTGTTCCTTCTCTCATAGACCTATCCATATGCCTGCTTATAGCATGGGATCTGACCTGGTCCTGAGGGTGGGAGTGGAAGACAGAGTAGAAACAGCAGCATCTTTTATGACCTAATCCCAGAAGTGATTGTATCAATACCTCTGAAGGATTCTCTTGGTTATAGAGATCAACCTTTGTAGTGTATTAGAGGGAACTCTGCAAAGGTATGTGTAATGAGAGAAGAGTTCATTGGGGGACGTTTTCAAAGCTAACACAGCCCACCATCCAGACACTGGTCTGCTCATATCTAATGTCATCAATGAAGAAACATGGCATTAGAGATCCAGATGTTAGTCAAGGAATTATTTGTAGATACAGGGACAGAAAGAGTGTAGCACAGGGGTTTGAGAGGGTGACTACAGGGACAGAGGGTCTTCTGGTCAGAAGAGAGAGGGCAGCTGCACATATGGACTCACAGAAGTTGGAATATAAATGAGATATGTGCGAACTCAAGCTAGACCTAATCCCAACATGGAAGATGGGCGTGAAGTCCCACACTAGTCACAGATGGAGTGGCAATTTATAGTTGTAGGAGATAAATCAGTTCTCTTTGAGAGCTCCTGGTAAGTTGACCATGATCCAGTGGAAGGCCACACATCCAAGAATATATATCAATTACAAATTAGACATGATTTTTTTTTTTAAGTAACACAAAGCTGGGGGGAACTGGGAATAGTCTGAGGGAGAGGTTAAATATGATCAAATATTTTGCAGGAAATTCTCAAAGAATGGATAAAACAGTTTTTTGGAGGGAAGGAACGTTAGAAGTGGATGCTGGACACAAATGCTGAATCAGGTTGAGTGCAGGAGGACTTAGAGATCTGTCTGGGGATTAGCCGTGTTGAAAGTCTGGAGTCCATCTTCGCCATTTTGATTTTTACAAAGAATGAGTTTATGGCTGTTGACTGTGTTCCGTTCAGCTGTGGTAGAGGGGTGACCCTCTGTCTCTGAGCCATCTCAGACTCATGCAGCATGAGAGGCTGGATTTGAAGAGTCACCTGATAGCTCCTGGGCTGTGGCATCAGAATTAGCTGCTGCTGAGCAGTTTTTCTTGGAGCGCAACTTCATTTAAAGCATGGTTTGCTGAAGCTAAGAAAGCATTCCCTCGGTGCATTTGTAACATCACTCCTGATTCAGACTGAAGGGGCATCTTTTACTGCATGCTTCTCATGTGAGGAGCTGGAGCCGTTTCTATAATGTCTATAATATAGTGTGCATTCAATCTGGGAAGGTTTCCTAGAACAACGGCAAGTGTTCTCTCCAGGTCCTTATTCCTTATGGCTTTCATAAATACTACCTGTTCAGATCCAACTTCAACTTCCTAGTTCTTGTGAATATGTGTCTTTGAAGCTATCGTTGGGAGCTGTCATGCTCAAGGCAGCTTAGCTCCCTGGCCTTCCTCTGCTCTATCTTGGTACAAACCTTGGAATTTCTGTAAAGACTGATAACTGTGAGGCTGGAGGGAGTGCTCTGAGGTTAGGAGCTCTTACTGCCCTTCTCTAATCCAGGTTCAGTTCCCAGCACCCACATGGAGTGTCACCTGACCACCAGCACCTCCAGTTCCAGGAGATCTGGCGCCCTCTTCTGACCTTCATGAGCACATGCATGCATACATATGTGTATCAGGTACACATACATATTAATAAATAGTAAAATCTCTTTTTTTAAAAAAAGGAGAAGTACTATCTGGATAAGAAGAAATTACATGATCACTATATCTTAGAACTAGACTTAGGCTCAACCTGACTTTCAGTTCTTCTCAACACAAGACCAGGTTCAGGGAACTTACACTTCCAGGACATCATAGAAAATGGCTACTTAGCAAACTGTGCACAGGTATCCCAAAGGTGGTCATGAATACTGATAGCAAGAACTTGAGTCCTTAAAGTCATAATGGTATTATAATATTCTGTTTTAAATTTGAAATTTTAAATATAAATGCCACTACTAAGACATGCCCATTATAGGTCACACCAGGAAACCTTAACCAATTTTCTTAGAGCTTTTGAATGATTTTTCTGTTTCTTATTCTGAAAACAAAAGGAAATCTGATTGATAGCTGTGAGATTGATTGCATTTAGGAGAGAGGTGAGGAAGAGAGGGAGATGGGAGAGGAGAAAGAAGAGAGAAGAAGAAAGAAGAGAGGAGGGGAAGGGCATAGCAAAGGAGACTAAAGGGGGGAGAGGAGGGAAGGGGAGGGAAAGGAAGGAAGGAGAAGAAAGGAAAGAGAAGAGAGGCAGGGAGGTGGTGGGGAGGAAAAAACAGAACAGGAAAGGACATGAAGAAGAGAGGGAAATGGTAGAGTTTGGTTTTTATCAAGTCATTCATAAATTATTGAGGCCTAAATGTCCTCATGTGTAAAATGAAGAATTCTACCTTATTTATCTGTTTTTTTTTTTTTTCCCAGCTCTAAAGTGGTGTTTTCAAACACTTGGGCTGACTGACTTCTGTAGCTGCCTTTGGCTACTTTGTGGGTTCTTCTTTCTCACACCTTCTCCACCTTCCAATCCCCTCACATTAGATAGGAGAGAAAAGGGATAGAGGGGAAAAGGGATGATGTTATTGTTAGACTACTTCTTGCTGATTAGGGGCATCAAGTTCTTTGGAGCAAGTTTGATCTTCACTGTCAGGTATCTAATTTCTTCTTTTTTCTTCTTTGTGCATGACTACTTAGTAAATCGTGACCAACAGCAGACCATCACCAACCAACAATCCACCCTGTCTCTCGGGCCCTAGCATTTTTATACCCTCGAAAAATTTCCAGAATTCCAAACATCACACAGAAACTGTCTCCGGCTGGCAAAATCATGCCCTGAAGAGCATGAGGCAAATCACCGTCAGCTGCTGTGTACAAACTGGAGTAGCCCCATATCCACATCTGGAATTAAAACAAAATTATGTTCTTATAATATGTCTCTGTCTTTTTAGAGAAACCGAAACTCTGAAATTGCCACTACAGACTTTCTTAAGCCTATGTAGTTTGTCTAAATTTTTAACCAATAGTATGACAGAAATGGTAGAGTCTGTGACATAAACTCAAATTATTTGTGGCAAAAATTTGGTTTCATATAAAATGAGTTTCAACTTTATTTTTAAAATATTTCTCAGAGCGATACTGAAGATGGAGGATGTCTGGCTTTGAGGGATTATCACATCAGCAAGTGTCTCTGTAATGAAGCTGATGCTTGGCACGACTTTTCCAAAGGGCTGTCTTTCTAGTTCTATGGGAGTCTGTAAACTGCGGACTCCTGTTAGCATTGCTGACTGCCTAAGTTATAAACGTTGTCACCTTAGGCAGCAGGAATGTGGCTCATGTTGGGGTGAAAAGAAACATTTTGTTGCCCCCATATCATAAGTAGCTTAGAGATAAAAACTTCCTGCTTCGGTGGCTGCTTCGAGGGTCAGAGCATTTGCTGCTCTTACAGAGGACCTATGTTTATTTCCAGCACACAGGGTGGCTCACAACCACCTGTGAATCCAGCTCCATAGTATCCAGCATTATCTTCTGTTTTCTGTAGGCATCAGGCAGCACTTGGCCACAATACCAGGAAGACACTTAAAAATAAATGAAACTTTAGACATAAAAAGAATTTCTTTTCCATTCACCTCTTGTCCAACCTTGAGATTCTGGACTTGCTCTTCCCACAACCCTCCCATTAAGAATACAAGGAGGCTGTCTCAGATCTAGGGGAGGCATCTGTGTCGATGTAGACAAGAAACGAGCAACCATAATTAAGATACATCACAATCCATTGTTCTAATGCCCAGCCCTTCTTACACTACTGTGGGCTGTCGAAATTATCTTTCCAACCTTGGTTCCCAAAACTCCCTACTAGGGAGCCAGAATATCTCCAGCTGCTCTCTGAAAATAGAATTACACATTTTTTTTAACTTGGCGCCATGCTTTGTCTCCATCATCTTTGCAAGCTAAAATCCTATCCAAACACTACTAAATTCATTTAACCTTCTTTTCATTAGTCTTTCTGGCTCTTCCAGAGAGAAGCAATTGCTCTTTTCCTTGTATTTCTAAGATAATTTATAATTCCCATGGTATCGACTGGTTTATGTCCATCTTCTATTACATCAAAATAATCAGTTATGATCATGACAATTTAACAGATGAGAAGTGGGCAAGTGGGTTGAGAGACTTTGGGGGAACATCATGCTGTTAACTGCTGGAAGGAATAAATGTCAGCAGTGAGCATCCTCCAAAATGGTGTGCAATAAAAAATATAATGTTAGCTGAGCGTGGTAGCACGTCTGTGATCCCAAAGCACTTGAGAAGCTGAAGCAGGAGGACTGTGATTTCAGTGTCAGCCTGGGCTACATGCTAGCTTAGGTTACATAGGAAGAGTTAGTCTACAAAACAACAACAAAAAAAAAACAGCAGAAAAGTTCATAAATATAAACGCTTATGTTTATTTATCTTCATTCCATGGACCAAAATGAAAGCCCCAGGTGTCCAGTCATCTTGCACTCTCACAGACTCTCAGGTTGCTTCAAACTAAACTATGTTTTCCCATCTTCGACCTGTGGCCACCAAGGTTGCATCCAGCCTAGGTCATCCTGGCCAAGGAAAGAAGATGAGTGAAACTCAGGCACAGATCCTTCCTCGTAAGGCAGAGAAACTTGCTGTGAGACCCAGTGACCAATAAACTGGAAGTCTCAGTCCAGCTGGGATCCAGAAAACAGGAGTCAACAGTTTTGATAGACAAATAGCAATGGCTACCACAGACCTGGGTTATACCTTCTCTTACACTGTGATTTATATGTTCAACATCTCCCTCCTCAGTCTCTCCTGTTCTTTCTCTTTCCTTTCTCTTTCCTTCTTGGAGATCAGCCACATTGCATCATGCACCCTAGGCAAGTCTTCCACCACAGAACCACACCTGAAGCCCTACTGTGTATACTGCTAGAAAGCAGTGTGGGGCCGTGAAGAACGCTGGAGCGGAGCTCACCTGATTCCAGGGATCTAGAAAAGTCATCAACACTTCAGACTTTCATTTGCACCTTTGAGAAATGAAGATACAGATTCCAGAAACTTCCCTGTTTATGAGTTATTCTACAGGTAGCTTAAATCGCCAGGATGTACAGAGTAGTATGAGAGGCTGTATTCTGCCTCTCCGACAGAATACTTGAGATGAGCAACCTATAAACAGGAAGGGTTTAGCTTATATTATCACAGAACAACATGGGCCACACCCTTGCCAAAGGAGGACTCTTCACCTTCTCATGGAGACCAGGAAATAGAGGGAAAGGAAAGGAAGTAGCCATTGGCACCCTAACCCCCTCCAAGCCCTCACCCAATGACCTTCACCCCAATGACCCTTCACCCCAATGACCCCTTACCCTTTAGCTCTACCTCCTAAAGGCTCCATGGTCTTCCATGGAGTTAAAGGCTGACAACCAGGCCTACAAGAAACAGGGTTTAGGAGATCATCCATCCTCTGTTGTTTCACAGTATTGCTATGTACATAATGCAAGTAATGTCTTTCAGTTAATACTGTCTAGCTGACTCCAAGGAGTGAACCCGGGAAACTAGACTGAAAATGAGATTATTTATAAAAGGCACTTATGCCAGGACATTAAAGAAACAGAGCTATTATTTATTTGGTGGATTATCCAGCTCGTTTACAATTAGCTGAATTTAGTGTTTGGATTCCATGTAGCTTGGCCCATGCTTGTAGCATATATATTCCTATTATTTTCTTAATATGCCAGTTCATTCCATGAGAAGAGAAATTATTTATATATCTTCCCTTTCAGAAGTACTACATTTATTTCTGTGTGTTGGCAATCCAGGAGAGTGGGTACATATGTGTCACAACGTGCATATAGAGGTCAGAAGACAACTTGTGGAAGTCAGTTCTCTCCTTCTGCCATGTAGGTCCTGGAGATAAACTCAAGTTGTCCAGCTTGGCAGCACGTTCCTTTTACCATCTGAGCCATCTTGACAGTCTTAGAATCTCTTCAATGTTAACCCCGTATTTCTTAGCTCAGAGCTGAATACACAGCATGTTGCTTCATATTCATGAAATCAAATGATGTGTCTTTATGCACCTTCCCCTTTCTCCTCTATGATTTCAGCTTCTGAGATCAGATTCTTTCTATTCATATCCTTTATCTTAGCATGTTTCCACACATGCACATCTCAGAGGGAAGCCAGAGGAGGACTGTATTCTTTCTCAGCACCAATCTCTAAGTGAAATCCAAAACTATGCAGCCAGGAAAGGAGGATCTCTTGGTATTACTAAGCTACTGACAGCCCATTTTAAAACCCTGAACACCACTCTTGGCCTGTAGAAATACTCAAATACCAGATCTACTTCTGTGACCTTTGAGGGGGCTGCAGGTCTCACATGGTCCACTTTACCCCACCCTTCCTGCCATTCCAAAACTCCTACCCCTGTGATCTGGGCAAGCATGTGCCGTGGTTGCTTCAAGCACACAGGAAAACCTGCAAAATGTTATGATTTGTTGCTATGCTCACGATGTCAACTTAACTGCAGCTGACAAACAGGTTTAAAATAAACATGTTGTTTCATTATAGTATTTTCCAAGTGTTCTCTCTCTCTCTCTCTCTCTCTCTCTCTCTCTCTCTCTCTTCTTTCACTGCCACCAAACATCTGAAGAATGCCACCACAGAGGCTTAGATGACACTTCTAGCCACTTACATTAATGATTAAATTATATATATATATAAACATACTTATATAACATAAATATAACATATATATGTTAGAAATGAGCAAAGCAATAAAGAGTGATTTTTAAAATTATTTTATTTTTGAAGAAACTCCTTCTGCTCAAGCAGTGGGTTGTCAGTTGACCTTGTTTTCATGACATGGCTGCCTTACCTGGTGTCTCTGCTTCAGATGCTGAGTCTCGCTTCCCCTCCCCCGCTCTCAGCAGAATCCCTGGGAAGTTCAGGCCTACCCAAGCCCAGACTAGGGCCAACTGTCCCTACTGGTGTGACTTCTAGAATTCCCACCACAGTATCACTGCAGTTGTGGCATTTGTCACTCTGCAGAGAGAGCAAGCTGCCACCCTGTCCTCTACCCTACCATGCACTAAACAGAGGGGCTGAGAGTGCCCATTAATAACTTTTAATGCCCAAACCACATGAAGGGCCTTAATTGCATTTTAAATCATGTCTTAGGTTGGTGTGCACTTGTAATGGAAATTCCAAGGGACAATACAAGACTCCAAAGGCCGTTCCTCTGATGGTTCAATTTTGGTAGCTTTTGTGACACCACAGATTTTTAAATTCTAAAGAAATTTGATTTTTTTTTAAATATAAAAATGCCTTGTTAATGCTTGATTTTTTTTTTTTCATTCCGGGCACTGAGGGTCTTCCCAGCTGTTTGCACGTTGTTTAGGCTTTAGCTATAAATGTTTGGACATCAGCTCAGAACATCGACTCAGAGAAACATTCTGCAAGTGTTATCTCCTTGTTCACAGGAATCCGAAGTGGACCCAGGGAAGAATTGTTTAGCGATGGAAACTGAAATAGCAATAAAGAGGGATGGCCAAATTATGTAAAATCACAGTACATGAATAATTCAGCAATCGCTTGAGTGTGATTTTTATTTTTAATGTTAAATAATACTAGCATTTCCACGAACTAATAACACAGACACTCACCAACCAGTAAGCTTTTTGTTGGGGGTCTGGGGTGAGGGTGGATGGGGAAGGGAAGAAGCTGGGACCAAAAAGTTATCTTTTAAAATGGTGCATTCACTGAGCCCCTGGCCTGATTACCTATGTTCTAATTCTTCATTTTATTCAAGTTTCACAAACGAAGCCGAGAGAAATCCATCCATATTCACTTTTCTTTCCTGATCACTGGCAATAGCCACAATGTCTTCTGAATTCCCTTCTCTTTTGGATCACAGAATTTCAACCTACTACTCAAGTATGCACAAGTATTTAAGATGGGTGTGTGTTTGTTTCTGTGTCTCATAAAATAAATTATATTAATATTTCTCAGAGTCTCAACTCAATGAATACTCAAGGATGGACCTGAACTCCTTCTGCCTCTGCCTCCCCAATGCCTGGATTGTCGGCGTGCACCACCCTGCCCAGAGCTTTGCATGTGTGAGCAGCACTATGGCCAACTTAGATTTATCTCCAGCTGTAATTTTCTTTATGGTAATGTGTGAAGTGTAACCCAAGTGTATAGTTACTGCAGAAAAGAACCAAGGCCTAGGCAAAGAGCTTATTTTAATCCCAAACAAGTGTTAATGTTAGGTGAAAGGACAACCTTTTTAACCAAAATTCAGTCGAGGATCATGGAATGTGTCAATAATTTAAGAGATGATGGAACGTGGGTGAAAGCTGTAACATCATTATGAAACCTAACATTGAAAAGAGACTCATGTAAGGTACATGTGATGGCGTGGGGCTCTCAGGGAGTACATCACAGTGGCAGAAACATCATACTCATATAAAGAGTGAACACATGCAGATTTTATTATTTGTTTTTGGTGCAAAGGATTGAATCCCTGTGTGTTCAGCCCGCTCTCTACTAAGGGGCTGTAGACACACCTGACTCTACCAGAGCAGCTTTTAATGGTCTTATTTAATAAAATAAAATTGTAAATAGTTCAGGAAAAGCTCTGTTAAGGAAGAGATCAAGAAGCTTTTAAAAGCAAGAGGCACTGTGTAAAATGTGCCCAGTACCCCCAAATCACTTGAACTCACTCATGGAAGTTGTGAGAGAATACACGTTAGTGCAATATTTGGAACCTCGACTATCTTTTATTTTCTTTTTTAAACCCCTATTGAGTTGAGAAAAATATAAAAATATTGCATAATTTAGTGATTGGGAATGTTTGAGAGAGAATATAAACCAGAAAAATAAGATATCATGGGGCAGAGCTTTGTTGTGTGCCCTGTGTGAGCAATGTGTTGGGGTGGGGCATGGGGAAGCTTACAAGGAAATTTGATCATTCACAGTCACTATATGGAAGAAACCCTCCTAAAGAACCCTGGAGGGTCAGACTCCTATAAGGAGTGTGAAACCAGCAGAGGCAGAAGCCACTGACTGAGCCTTGAAACTGTGACCACAGGAGTGCCTCAGCTTTGGGAGGAAATGGGTTTCTAAACATGCAATAGGAACAGAAAGTTAGGCTTAGGCAATGTGGCTTCGTAAGGATTAAAGATAACACAAGCCAGGGGCTAGAGAGATGGCTCAGTGGTTAAGGGCCTAGCTGCTTTTCCAGAGGTCCTGAGTTCAATTCCCAGCACCTACATGGTGGCTCACAACCATCTTTAATGGGATCTGATGCCATCTTCTGGTATATTTCATGCAGCTACAGTGTACTCATATAAATAAAATAAATCTTAAAAGTTTTTTTTTTTAAATAAATTAATAAAATTAAAAAAAAAAAGGATAACACAAGCCAGACTCTCATGTTTAGAAGTCTGTGGTGAGCAGTGGACAGTTTCTAGGGAGCTTGAGTTTGAGAACACATTTTGTTAGTGCTGAGTCCATTGAAATCAGTCATCATGCAACTTATAAAACAGTGTAGCTCCTGAGGGCTTCCTCCAGAGCCTCGGCGGTTAGAATCAGCCTGATTCGTCAGGCAGCGACTCTGCAGACATGTGCCAAATGCACCATTCTTAAGGAATGGAATTGGGAGGCATTCAAGAGCTAATTGGTACATATGCTTCCTTGATGCAAAGACATGTATTCTTCAGTCTGTAGCAGAAGTTGTCATATCCAACGGCAAGTATTCCCAAAAGGAACACCCGCATACCCTAGTCATGCTCCAGAAGATTCTAACATGCCCCATAACTAGTTGAAGTGAACCCATGCCTTCTTTTGCTCATCTGCCTAAAACTATAGATGAGAATATAGTGAACAAGAGGCATCTAAGTAAGACATTTTAAATTTAAATTAGTCTGCAATGTGTGTATGATTGTGTGTGTTGGTTGTGTCTGTGTGTGTCTGTGTACATATAGGAGTGTCTGCTGAGGCCAGAAAAGGGGACGGAATCTCTTGAAGTTGGAGATACAGGTGGCTGTGAGCTTCCAGGTGTGGGTGCTGGGAACCAAACTCTGGTCTTCCACAAGAAGAACAAGCTTTCTTAACCAGTGAGAGTTTTCTTACTCACAAGAGAAATTTCTTACTGAGAAGAAAATAGAAGGAAAAATCATTTCCTCCAAATTCTCACAAGGAACAAAAGATGGAATACCTGTTAAACATTTTAAACTGCGTGTGAACATGTTAAACATTTCAACTACACAGTTCCTGTTACTTTCTCTAGCATTCTTGCTTTACTTTTATGAAGGGAGAAAATGATAGCTCCAAACTGGTTTTCCGCAACATCGCAGAGTTTGATAAAAGGAACAGAATAGAGATTTCAAACCTGCATCGGACTTTCATTAACGATGATCGTTAGCCCCATTCTGAACTATTGACAAAATGTTATAACAGTCTTGAAAGCTGGGCTTGTATTCTTTTAAATAAAGAACTAGTTAATCAGAGGCTCATTCTAATGAAAATCACCTAATTCTGTTGTTAAGTGCTAACTTAGAAAAGGGTGGGGGAGGCTAAAAGATTGTTTGCAAAAATGCATATCGATTCACATAAATCAATGCTGGAGCATGATTGAGGTGTGAATTCCCCTGGAGTTTCCGAAACGTCCTCTATCTTCCCTGTGCAATAGGAGAAACTGTTTGCCTGCATTTTGATAACCAACATGGAAATTAGATATTAATATATACGGGGAAAGACAGAGACGGAGAGAAAATACTTAACAGCCCAAGAAGGCAGGAATTGTGCCATTACTCACAAGTGGCAATGCCATGAAGAGCTTACTCTGTCATCCTGTAACAAGGGCAGGGCTGTCCCTGGGCCCAGGTGCCAGACAGTGGAAAGGACAGCCCCACCAGCCTTATTACATTTACGTGCCTGCAGGTTTTGTTAAAAAAAAAAAAAAAAAAAAAAAAAAAAATCCGAGGCCTTTGTAATCTGCTCCTGCTTGCTCTCACACAAATATAACAAATAACAGAAACAGATGTGAAGTTACACTTTTCTTTTGTTTAAAGCTTAAGAAATCGTAGATCATAATTATCTTACAAAAAGAGACCGAGCTTTTTAAACAACTTATTAAGGTCGGTTGTTTTAAAACTCTCCTTTGTCTCTTGATAAACAAATCAAAACAAACAAAAAACAAAACAAAGAAACAGAAAAGAAAAGAAAAGAAAACACCCCTCCTCTTGGTCAGCCAAGGTGCTAGCAAGGCCAGGCGACTTCCAGTGAGACTTGATGACCTTCATAGGCATGTCACCGTGCAATCGACATTTGTCCATGGTTCTGTCTACACTATGCAGGACACACAAAAAATGAATCTGGACAGTCTGCTTCCTACTTTGCAAGTTAGCAGTTCCTAAGAATCATCTAGAAATCAGGTAAAGAGTTGGGTGTTCCATTCCTCTGTGATTTTAGCCTTACCGGATGACATGCTTGATTCCTCAGGTTGCTACAGAAGGAGGCAGAAGGGAAGAAGGGCACATTTGTGCATGGAGAGGTGGTCTCCTTTGCACTCGGGCTCCAGGGTGTGGATATGTATGTTACTGACCTGTTTCTGCTTACTTGAATTAACTAAGACTTAAGCTGTTTTGAAGCATGAGGGCTGTTTGAGTTAGCAATAGGAATGTAAAAATCTCCCAAATAAAAATCTTAGCTGATCTGTTAATGGAGCCATTCAACATATATTCATGTCATAAGATTGCTTACTGGGTATTGTGAAATAAGACTGTTTGAAACATTGCAAATAAGGTTTATTATTTGCTTAAAATCAAAAAAAAAAAAACAAAAAAACTGATGCTTGGGGAAAAAAAAAACACTAAGGTGTTTGTCAAATTTCTCTATTCATACCTTCTAATGAAGACTGGGCAGAAGGCAAGAGATTGTTATTCTTTACTTCCTTTTCTGGGATGTCTTCCTAATGTTGAACAAAGTAGTGTATCATAAAAGCTTAGTGAGTATTTTCTGAGTGCAAGAATGGATATATTATATAGTCTGGGAATTACAATAATAGTATGTTACTCTTGTTGATGAATCCACTGTCCACAATATGGGTTATCTGCTACTTGTTCTCTGTAAGATGCTGATGTTGCTTACTGAGATTAGAGGGCGAGTGCGTGGTGTGCAGTGTTAGATGAAATTGTGAAGTGTTTTCTTTAAAATGTACTTGCTGGTTAAATTTAGCACTCAGATAAAACATATGGGACCCATATTGATAACGTGTTGATCTAACGAAAGCCTAACCCAGTCATGAACACATAAAGTGAGAATGCTTTATTTCTGAAGACATTCTAAGCCCTGTGCTGCAGACAATTTAGGAAGGACTTGCAATGCTAAGAAAGTCCCTACATCTGGGAACCTATCTTCATGCTCATCTTCTCACTGGTGGTCCTCTTTCCTCTGACTCTGGTTTCTCTTCTGCAGAACCCCATTGCCATTGTATGGTTTATTCTAATATGGAGACAATAGAGATTCACATAGAACAATAGAGTTAAAGGTGCGGGTGTCTCAGGTCCCTTTGCTGTAGTTTTCTCTGAGGTAAAAGGAAGATAATGAGGACCAAAGATGTACAATTCCTGTGACCACTAAGACGATGATGTGTGGACAGCACCTAATTCATCTAGTTGTTTTCAGTAACTTTAACCATGGCTTAGCTTAACTTTAGCTCATCCACAGTTACTTAGGATTCTGTCAGAAATCCTCTTAAATTATCTATAACTGAAATTCACCAACATCCAGGTGTTCCAGGGTTCACTCTAGCAGTTCTTTCAGAAGAGTTGCAGGCTCCTCCTCCTCAAGGCTTACACACAGAAGCATTTTCTATTTGGGGATGTCAGCCTTGCAACGGGCTTCTGCTATTTTTAAATTATATTTCTTAAGCTTGGAATCCACAATGTGAATGATAGGCCCTCGTGATATTGATGTAAAAATTAAAACTGTCAACTTGTATTAAGGTTTAATCACTGGCTAGGACATATGAGCCACCGTTTCTTTATGTGGGCTCTCCTGATGCACTTAAACACCTATAGATCTGTGTACAAAATCGTCGCCATTTCTTTGTTGTTCTTCTTTCTTTTAACTCTTCTTAGTGAAGCTCTTAACTGGTTTATGTTGAAGAAAGGGCAGGAGAAGCAGTCCACAGTGCTGCTTCAGGGCAGGGCAGATGTGCTGCATGGGATTCGCTGATCTCCCTTGAGCCAGCCCATTTGATCTTTCACACAGAGGGTACACTGGCATCCTCACTGTGCAGAAGAGGAGTCTTGAGGGAAAAGCCAGTTGTCAAGGTCATTCCTCAAATGCCGAATCTGAATCCTAGTCTTTCATTCTATCCTTCTAATATCAACCTATATGAATATTGCCTCCATTTTGTAATCTCTAAGATAATTATAATTTGCTCAACATTTGGGAGTAGTCAGGAAGAAGTAGTAAATTTTAATATATATATTTAATAAAATATATTTAATGTAATTATATATTTTCATTTAAAAATATAAGCTTGTAATTATACAACTTTTACAAGGAAGTAAAAGTTTTCTTTTTTCTTGTCTTACTGTTGGAAATTTTCATGCATGAGTCCTCTATTTACATTAATTCTACTTTTCGCTCTCTTCCTCTAGATCACATTTCCCACTCTCTCATTTCCTCTTCTTTATTTTCACACACACGCACACACACACACACACACACACACATACACACACGTTAGTTAAGGTTTACTTCATGGGACTGGATAAGCTATCAGGGATCTCTTTGCTGGAGAAGGCTGAATCTGTGTCTCTCAGCAGCCATTAATTGACTGTAGCTCTTCACCTAGGGGTGGTGGGGCCTTGTGATATTTTCCTCCATCAATTTTGTCATGTCTACTGGTACAATCATTGTTTAGGTCTTCTTTAGGCAGCCATGTTGTTGAGATCTCATGGATCAGCTGCTCTGTCATTTGTAGGAGACACTATCTTGCACGAGATGTCCCAGTCTTCAGCCCCGCAATCTCTTACAATCTGTCTGCTCTCTCTTCTGTGGTATTCCTCGGGCCTTAGGTGTAAGATCTGTGTTGTAGATAAATCAGTTAGGATTGGACACCGGTCTACAGTTGAACTCCTCTACAGGGTGACCCCCCTTCCTAAGGAGCATCCTTCTTAGAGCACCAATGTATTAGGTACCAGAGGCTAACTCTTTTGTCTCAAATAGAAACAACTTCAGGCTCATTATGCTTTGGCGCTTTCAGTGAGATCTACTGCATTCAGGTGAATACCTTCATCTGCCAATGTATGCTTTATTTAAAATACTCATTTCTTAGGAACACTGTGGAGTGCCCTGCACACAAATATCAAAAGGGGTTCCCAAACAGCTAAGTTATGACAACCTTCAATAATCTCTTTTTGATGAATTTTAAAGTTCCATGGATCTGAGACCAGCTACCCCAAGTGTCTCTCAATATCTCCTTTTTATTGCTCTTCTGATGATTAATTTGTAGAAACAAGTCCCAAGAAGGTAAAGGCAGCCAAGGTTTCAGGCTTCAGGCAATGCTAGGCTTGACTATTGATATCTGTTTTGCTATAGTAATATATCACCATGAGCCTGGAAGACCTAGTGGACTAGATATCTATATGCTATTCAGCAATAATAGCATACATATTGGACATGGTGTCTACTTTTCAAGGAAAGAGCCCTGAGTCATTCAGAACAGAAGATACAGTGTTGCATGTGGATAGAAATACAGTGTTGCATGTGGATAGAAGGTACAGTGTTCCATGAGGATAGAAGATACGATGTTGCCTGTGGATAGGAGACACAATGTTACAGGTGGATAGAAGATACAAGGTTGGGGTGTTTAGAAGATACAATGTTGCGGGTGGAGCAGGGACAAAGCATGAATGATCCTTACATGTTTGTGCTGTTACAGAGGTGAGGACTAGAGATGAATAATCAGGACATGCCCACTTTAAAGACTCAGGAAACCATTATGTCCTTGATTCTCATATCAGCACATTATTATTTAGAAATGTGATCAACTCAAGGCTCATATTAACTTTACACACACACACACACACACACAACACACACACACACACTGACTGATTCTTATCTGTTATTTGTAGTGATCTATAACACATTGCAAAGAAAACCCTCTTTGCCTCCTTGGCAAGATAAATGATACAAAAAACTCAGATGACACCCTGGACACTGCCTGTGATATCTTGCATGTTTGTGAAAGACCTCCCTGAGCTTCTGCAGAGACAGGCTTCATGTTACGCTGCCTCGTGATGGACTGCCGAGCTGCCATTGGTAATAGGATGAGTTGCTAGGCAGAATTTTACCTTCATCTCAGCCTGCCATTGCTCATGGACTTAAATCCTGGATCCCCACTGCTGGAGAAGATGATCTGTAGTGCTGTATATTCTATTACCCCATAATATACAATGCACTTTATTTATGTTAGTCATCTTTTATACAGAACTGTCACAGAACACGTCACCACTGATTATAGCCTGAATAGGCGAGCACCCTGGGTGAATTATGTCCTTTACCATTGATCATGCCAATAGTACCTGGCCAGAAAGAAAGAAGGATCAATTCAAAGCAATGATAGATAAACTTCAAAAGGTGAAGAGATGACTGGGTATGGAGACAAGCCTCCAGGAAAAACTGCCTGGCGGTGCCCTTTTTATCTTCCCACTTCTTAAGCCCGCATTTATCTTCTTTGAGCACGAGGTTCCTAACTGATGTGTTTGTGATCTGCTGTTCCCCACCAGACCTAGCCCCTAGTGCTATCTCCTGTCTGTTTTTTCAGTCCTCTCACTAGCACCAGCACTTTCTCCTTTAGCTATGTCAGGGGTGGGGGTGGTTCTTCCAGCTCTTTTCGTTACTTTTTACAATAGCTTTCGGAGGTTCTGGATTACTCCTTATCTCCCCAAGCTAAAGAATTCCTTACCACAAATATACCTGAGGGGTTTTCCATCAAGGTCAGTCTGTTGGCTATTGAAATAGTCACACATTTTAGAAACTACTATTTAAGCTGTACTTAATCCAAAATAAAGCACATTGGGAACTGTACTAGGCTACACAGGTGGATGTGGGTGAGGTACTATCCAAACCGTTAAGATCCTGAAATCTATGGAGAGAATGCAGACACCAGAGCAGGGAGCCATGGAAAGGTAATAAGTGCTGGCTCAGGCACAGCCAGAGACTCTGGGAACTCTTGGGTTGTACCCAGTCATTGCTGGAGGTAAGGAGATGGAGAGTAAGTCGAGGCACATTGATGTTGGGGTTACTGACAGAAGCAGTCCCCACATTCTAGGAAGGAAAGAGTTGAGGATTACAAGTGTTGCCAGCAGCTGTCTGGGTTTTTTCCCAGGAAGGTTGGGGGGGGGTGCAGCAATTCGAAAGGGATCTGACCATAGGCTCAGGCTAGGACAAAGGGGATCTGTAGGGACATATTACACAGTTCACCCCTCGTCTAATGAGAACCACAAAAATATTATAAAGATTTACATGGAAGCGCAACAGTAGCTCCCTGTTAAAAAATTCATCCGACTGGCTCTGTCAGACAAAATCAAGGTGAAAACAGAAGTGGTAATCCGGAACTTTCTGCTGTGGTGTTAGCAGGAGCAACCTCAGGGCAGACAATGGTAGGAAAGGAGGAAATGGATGATAAATTGATAAAAGTAATTTAAAAATATATATCATTTCCAAGCTAGGGTGATTTAATGCAGTGGAGAAAGTATGTGTCCCTCAAGCATGGGATGAGATCTGGAACCTCAGAACTCACGGAAAAGTCAAAAGGGCCTGATAGCCATTCTATAATCCCATCCCTTAAGGGATAGAGACAGGGCTTCCTTGGGGGTAATCTGGCTAGCTATCAGTGAGCCCTGGGTTCAGCAAGAGAGCCTGCTTCAGTAAGCAAAGCAGAGAGCAAGTGAAGGGAGACTTCTAAATGAACCTCTGACCCCCACATGCATGTCCTCATGGTCCTTGTGTGTACCTGTGTGCCAAAGACAACTGTTAAAGTCTGAAGACATTATTTCTCTTCATGGTTTCCTATTTTATAATAATACAAGCGGCAAATACAATAATAAGAAACCGGGATAACAAATGTTCACTTCCTCCTTGCTGAACTAATTAATTGTCTTCATGTTCCCCTGAAGACCCAGTTCAGGCAGACTGAGAAAGTACTTTTAACACTGTATCACAGCCCCCGTCACTGAAAAAGTCTGTGCATTTTATGTGTGTGACATCTGAGGTTTTGTTTGGAAACAATGGCAGTAGCCACGGGAGTGTGTTTGGAGAGATATTCTGTTCTCTGTGGGCAGTGGGAGAAGAAGCATGAGCACTGAGCACTGCATCATCTAAAGGAGAGAGGAGGATGGGAGCTTGACCCATGGGTACACAGGAGAACCTCTCAAGGCTTTGGCAATTCATAGCCCACAGCCATACCACGTAATGAAACCCTGAGAGTCTTCACATGCATGACGCAAGCAGCGAAACTGACACATGAGTTAAGCTATGACCCTGGCTGTAGACTTCTGACGTGAGATAGATTATACTCTTCAGCCCTGTCTCTGGTTACTTTACAGACAGTTCACTTCTCAGAGGGACAAGCAGAAAGAACCATGGAGCACCTATGCAGTTGCCTCTGAGGGAATCCTCACATCAAGCTTTCTAAAAATCAAACTGTGCAAGCATCTATATCAGGTCTAATGTCAGAAAGGATAGCTTTCTGTTCAAGTCTTGGTTATCCCATCCCAAAGCAATGCGATTCTTACAAGATGAAAGCATTCACCTTTAAATGGTACCTGTATGTGCTTTGGACAGAATTAACAAGTGGCATGAGTGAAATACTAACGGCAAGTCAAATTTGAAATCATGGTCACTTTTCATTCCTTTTCATTATTACAGTTATCAGATGTTTATATATAAAATCCCTTCATACCTCGCCATGCTGCGATGGGAAATGCTATCTTGCAAGGATGCGAATGAATGTCTGGACTCCATGCCTCTTCCTACAGGCCCTCTTGTTTTAAAGGTGCATGATCCTATTGGTACTTTCGAGTCCCCCACTGTTCAATTCCTCTGTTTTAACCTCAAAACAAGCTCATCTGCAGCTGCTTCCTCAAAAAAATCCAAGTTTGGCTTCCCTTGCATGAGAGCCCTGATGCTCTGCCTGCCTGCTGGGCACCCTTGAGTGGTTTCCTATCCACTGGATACTTATTGAGGTTCTATTGGTTTCTCTTTCATTTTTCCCTTCTGATTGGATCTACTACTTAATATCATTTATACAGAAGCATGTTCATAGTTAGCTCTAACTGTTTTGTTTGTCCGTGAAGTACATTGTAGTACTAGATGTTTCTGAATTGGTTCATGGCTTTTCTCAGGGAAGTTTCAAACCCAAGCCAAGTTCAGTCTGTGCAGAAAGTTCATAAATCTCATTGGAAGTCTTTTATCTGCTTTTAAAACCCATCCAGTTTGTAAATTTCTTCATCTTGAAACAAAAACAGTTAACAGTGTTTTTTATTTTTTTGCAATGAGTATTACAGAAAAAAATATGTATTTTAAAGAATTTTTCTTTCTTGATTGAGATTCTTTTGTTGAGTTTTGTTTGCTGGATTTGGCTCGTGTTGTTCTTTGGTTTCTTTGGTGTCTTTGGAGACAGAGTCTTACTGCATGCCTGGCCTGGAACTTGCCAAATAGATCAGGCCAGGATAGAACTCATATAGAGTCACCTGCTTCTGCTTTCCAAGTGCTGGGATTAGAGGCATGTGCCACTATATCCAGCCCTTATTGATCTTATTGTCCTAATTGACAGCTGGAATTTCTTATCTAATATTTAGATATCTAAATGGTCAGCTTGGGACCAGGTAGGGTCCTTTAGTAATCTTATTCAGCATTAAAAGAGATGGCATATATATATATATATATATATATATAATATATATATATTATATAATGATTTTGAATATACTATGTTATTTTGACAACAAAATACAATAAATTATGAACACAAGGACTACATTGTTAGTTACTTTTCCAAGACCATTAGATATAGGATTAATTCAAAAAGGAAAAAAGAAAGAAAGGAAAGGAAGGAAGAAAGAAGGAGGGAGGGAGGGAGGGAGGGAGGGAGGGAAGGAAGCATGCCCTTCATGTGCTGCTGCTGCCCCAGCACATTCTTAGCTGCTCTTTGGGTAATGTGACACCAGGCCAGGTCACTCAGCGATTTGGGAATCTGGTCCCAAAGCCAGGAGATGTTGGTGAGTGAAAAATAACTCCCTGCACTCTTCTGTTTCATAAAACTCTCTCAGAGGTCACTGGCAAATAACTTGAACCTTTCAAGCAAAGGATGTTGCTTGAAAGTTTGAGAATTACAAAAAGTAAGCTTGAACAGCTGAACAATGACTCAGGGGAGGAGCCTGGCCTTTTAGCTCTGGTGTCTTAGTGTTGGAATATCGCATCTCATTGTGCTCTCACCAATGGACACAGGTCAGGCTTCGTCCATCCAGAAGGGTTTTGCTTTCCCCAGGTTAAGTGGTTTTGAATCTTTGTGTGAGTAACTGTGTGGGGCTTCTACTCTAATTGCTGAATTCCTTTGGGATGCTGGAGTTGAGGAATGGCAGAAGTAGTATTTTGGGGAACTCCACATTCTACCCCACAGGGAAGATCTGGAAATTGCCTTTGCAATCCTACAGTTCTGGTTGTACTGACTAAGCTCCCTGTGGGCTGAACACAGCTTTGCTGGGTCTCTGACTGTTTCCCCCAACCCTGAGCTGCAGTGTCTATATCAAGATTCAAGCGCTCTGCCATGGGGCTGCCGTTCTTCAGCTCTGAGTAGTATGCACTACTCTGTATTTCTTGAACCTGATCCCTGCCTGGCTCCTATAGGCAATGTCATTTCTGAATTGCCACCTTTACAGGATCATCCTCAGTTGTGTCAGTGAAGTTACTTCTAGATAGAGTGCTAGCATCAGAGGCTGTGAGAAAACACATGGTTATCTTCTTCTGTGAGGTAAGCCTGGAAGTCAGACCCTCCAGCAAGGGCACTGAGTATTTACCATACCTCTTAGGGCTGAAATTTATATTTGTAAACTCACTAGCTTTCAAAACACAAGTTTAGAAATAAATCTAAATTTAACATGTCTTGGGAAAAATGCTACAATATATAAAAACATTCATTAAAGTCAGCCGACTCTTGATACTTCTATTGTTGCTTTTTATCTTCCCATATAGCCCAGGCTGCCCTCATACTCACTATTAGCCAAGGCTGGCCCTGGACTTCTGCTCCTCCTGCATCCTCTCCCAAGAACTAGAATTATAGGTATGTGTTACCAAGCCTGGATTATCCCATGGTATTTCTTCTGTATTTCTGTGTATTTCTAAGCCCATTAATGGTTTTCCTTGCATAGCAGGAGGAAGCTTTTAAATACAACACATGAGCATCATGAAATAAAGACATGTATTATTTTCCTGTGGCAGGAATATTTTGAATATCTACTCCAACATAGTTATCAGCATCTCCCAGTTACAAAATTTTGACAAATTCTGACTTTAGATATATATTTCACACACCATTAGAATATATTAGAATACATTATAAATCCCCTGAGGGCAGGGCTCTTCTGCCTTGTTCTACATATTTTACTTATTAGGTAACTGTGTGCACATGCTATGACAAAGATAATAAGGCACTAAATTAGGAGTGTGTCTGATTTTAATTTTCCAATTGAATTTCCTTACATATGGCTATAAGCATATGTATATTTATGCTAGAAATTATTGCACATCTTTACTAGACTAGTAAAGGGAATAGAAAAAAAAAACAAGTATCATTTGTGTTATTTATTTGAACTTTTAAAAAATCCTCTTAATTGAAGTAATGTTGTTTTGGTTCATTTAATAAAAGTGTCTATCTATAAAATTATTTGTAACAAAGTCGAATGGATACATCAAGACTGATTCTTTGTCCCACAACCTAGGACAGAAGTATATCTGATGAACCTGGAAGGAGTGAGTAATGGGAGAAAAAAAGGGAGAGGGAACTGAAGGAAAGGAGAGAGTTAGGAACAGAAGATAAGAAATGGATTGATGGATTGATGGGCAGATGGGTGAGTAGGTAGATGGATACATGTTTGGATGGATGGATGGATGGATGGATGGATGGATGGATGGATGGATAATGGTGGAGATGAAAGGATGGAATGGATGGGCACATAAAAAGATGAATAAGTAATTGTAGCAGGGATATGAGAGTGGGAATCTATTGTTGGCTCTTTATGAATGGTAGGTATTTTGGATAGTATTAGTTAAAATACAATCCCAACCTCAGTATTTATGTTCAAGAATTGGGGTTTCCAGGATTAGCTAGTTCATACACTTGATTATATACTGACCTAATTCTGTCAAATGCTTATTATTATCATAAGTGTGTTTGCTACTCGTTTTGTTAACTTTTAAAAGTTTAAATATTTGAGAACTATATGTGTGTATAGAAATGTTCTCAATGAAAGACAACTGCAACTCTTCCATCATTGTTTGAAATCACATAGGAAACAAAAGTGAATAGCTCACCCTTTCCCAGGGTTCAAGGCATACACCTGCTCACAGTGTGTACCAGTAAAATAATGCAAACACTCATACAATAAAGTAGGAGTCAATGCTAATGACAGCAGATTGCTTGGATGATGGCTCTAACCCTCCAGTTGCTTCCCATCCTTCTACATGCAAATCTCCTATGGATTTATAAAACATGAAGCCTACCTGTAACCAAGGATGCACCTGAGCTGATTCTGATTGTTTTCCTTTCCTCAGACAGCCAGATATTGTCTTAGTAACGGGCATTCACTTAGCTGTTAACCCACTAACAGAAGACAGGGTTTTCTTATTGCCTAATGACCTTGTTTTCTTGTTTTATATCCTTAGCTGCTTCAATGTCTTCAGTGACTTATACCCTAAGCATCCTCTCACCTGCCTATCAACTGCCCTCTGCATCCATTCCTATGAGTGCATATCTCATCCATGGTTGGTACCTCTTTTTTTGCCTCCTAAAGCAGGCTTACCTTCATTAGTTCCTGCTTGTTGCTGTCTCTCTACCCTCCTTCCTAATGATCCCATGATGTTATGTACCCATCATCTCTTTGTGGGAGAAATCTAAGATAAATCATCTTCAATCCACCTCATCTCTTCATTTTATGTGTGCTTGTATAAATGTTTCTCTTCAACATGGCTAAGATAACAGATCCAAGCCTATCCCTCTGTGACTGAAGGTTGCTTGAAAGATGCTGGCACCTGGCTCTTTGCTTGCCTTTTTATTCTGTCCCTCATTCCCATAGCCCCACTGCTAGGAACCTGTCCATGCAGAGCAGTTGGCACTGTGACTCACTGTACCACAGTGAATCTATAGCTTGACTAATGTTAATACTCCTGGCTGACTCTCACATGACTGATTTGTGTATGCTGGAGATTCTTCTGCTCACGAGTCCAAAAAGGCCCCAAATAATGCTGAAGTGGTTACTTTTCCTGTGATGAAAGATCTGACAGACTGTCCTGAAGAATAACATACTTTGAGTATTGTTTTCAGGCATTTCCATCTTTCTTGGTGGGAAGGGCGTAGGAAACTTCTTGGTAGCATTTGCATATAGTGGAGGCTCTTCATAACAGCCAATCAGGAAGTAGGAAGTGAATAGGAACTGGATTATAACTGTCATCTACCCACCCTAGTGGCCTCTAACCTGCAGCTAGGCCCTGTCTCCCGAAGGCTTACAAAACAGGGCCATGGATTAGCGAACCAGGTTCAAATCATGAGTCTGTGGGTAGAAGGAAACATTTTAGATTCAAACCCTAACACATGCCCACAGTTTTTTAGACCTAGAAATGGAGGTCTTTGGTCTGCTTTGTAAGGGCTATCCCTTTCTGAGGCTAATCTTCCTCTGTATTGAATTTATATATAAACAGTTGTGTTTCACAGGTTAACCACAGGAAGTCGATAAATAAAATGGAGTCTTTGATTTGCATTTGTTTAGTTGTTTGTCTCACTCTGGAACCCATACTGGCCTTGAACTCACAGCAATCTCCCTCAGCCTCATTACTGGGATGATTGACATAAGACGCCATGGCTGCTGTAAATGCATTTTTTTTTTTTTTTGGTTTTTCGAGACAGGGTTTCTCTGTGTAGCCCGGGCTGTCCTGGAACTCACTCTGTAGACCAGGCTGGCCTCGAACTCAGAAATCCGCCTGCCTCTGCCTCCCAAGTGCTCGGATTAAAGGCGTGCGCCACCACCGCCCGTGTAAATGCATTTTAACGGAGTTTTATATGATATTAGGGCATTACTTAGTAACCTGAGGTTTCAAGGCAACCTTTTCTCCATGGTAGACAGGTTTTACAGAGGCAATAAGGACATAATTTGTTTTTTGAGCAAAATATTCCTGTGGATGATGACAGAGTCTGTACTCAATAGCTATGGCCTGGTTGGTCCTAAAACATTTCTTGGAGAACATGGAAAGTGGGGTGATGATAGTCTCCTCTCAGGACTTTGGTGAGGATTGTAGGCACCCAGGCTAAATGTCTAGCCTATCACAGGCATTAAAATGCTTTTAATTATATATTTTAAAAACAAGCAGACATTACAGCAATGGTTCTATGCGAAGGCTTCATTGGCTTACTTTGATCTTATGTTTCTTTATCGTAACCCATAATAGTAGGAGTAGCTCTCTATTGGTTTGCAGTCCTCTTATGGAAGAACTGATTTGTGAACTACATAAAATGTCACTTTTAGTCATATTTTTAAATCTTTTTAATATCTGGTCTGATTCTGTAGCTCAGGCTAGCCTGAAATTTATTAGGTATGGCCTGAGCTCATAGAAGTCCTCTTGCCTCGGCTTCCTGGTAGTCAGGGTTACAGATAAGAGCCACCACACCATGCAACTTTTAACAATACATATACATACACATACACATACAATATGTCTATTTTGTTAATATCTATGACTATGTACCACATGCATGCCTGGTGACCAAGAAGGCCAGAAGAGGATGTTGGATCGCTTGGAACTCGTGTTACAGATGCTTGTGGGCCACCAAGTGGATGGTGGGAATTGAATCCAGGTCCTCTAGAAGAACAGTCAAAATTCTCTAAACCACTGCACTGTGTCCCCAGCCCCCTCCATTTTTAAAAGACCATGATTCTCTTGCTCGTCATGACCCTTTACCAAAATATAGACTTCATGCTTGAAAACGAGAATTAAATGAACATCTTCTAATGAGAAAGTCTGTCTGAAGAAGGAAGCCACAGAGAACTGTCTGGCGGCATTCACGGTGTCACTAGCCACAGGCATGTTTCTGCTCTCTCCCTCGGCTTTTGACTGTGCACTGCACAAGTTAAGTACCTGTGTAAGTAAACGGAGCTTGTGGCAATCAGAAGCTTAAAGATTGTGTCTATTTTTCCACCTAAGATATATCGAAAATCATAGACATCGTGGAGCTGTGCCTGACAAAAACCCACTATCTCGTTATTCAAATAACCTTAAACTCATTGTTACTGTCTGATAAACACCGAAGGTGATTAGATTGTGGGCCACCTATCTGGGTGGCATTTCAGACAGCAGGCTAAGCATGGTCTCCTTTCTAGGAAGGATATGTATGAAAGGGTTAGCAGGACTTGAGCTCTGTGTGTTGTTATTATTGAGCATTATTTTTATAATTAAGAAAAATGCCCCCCTCTGCCTGAGGTTTCAGAGAAGATGTCTTTAAATTTTTGGTCAGTCCTCACTCTTTTGTGAGTTTTCTCTCTCTCTTTTTTTTTCAGAAGCCAATGTGACTTCTAAAACATGCAGAACCAGGGATGAAGGGGAAGGCTTGTTAAGGGAGATGGTTTGCTGAGTCAGCATGATAAGAGGAATCAAACACGGCCTCTCCGGTCAGCCTCTCCCCTTCTTATGACCTTGTCCTCATGCCTTTCCTTGTGCTGGGTCTCCTTGTTGGTGTCCTTGCATCGTAAGGTGAGGGAATGCACTGAGGGAGCCCTGGTCTAAAGTTCAGTGATTCTAAGTGACGGGAACTTCATTGAGGTTTTTGTGTAAGGGAAGAGAAGTTGGTTTAGATCTGAAAAGTGATTATGTAATAATCAAACGATCGAAGTCATGCTAACCTAATCATGACTAGAGAACATTGACTCCATAGCCAAAGGCATTCAGTCTGAGTCATGTCTGACCCAAGAGAAGAGAGAACTCGAGGTCAGTGATGGATAGAAGAGACCGCATGTCTTTATAGATAATAGAACTGCTGCCGGTGGCCTGGGCCTCTGGTGGAATTTCTCAGAGACATTGAGAACTTTGATGTTCAGTGAAGAACTCACTGCCATGTCATGAAATCTCAATATGTCTTCCTAAAAGTCAGATAAAGGTTGTCAAAGTGTTGAGGGTTTCAGCTCCAGACAGTGCTGTGGTTCCCGAAAAGACACCAGGAAATGAACAAACAATTTCTCTTATAAGATTATTGTTTTTTAAATCTCAGTAATGCCTATGACATGAGGAGTCAGAAGGAGAAAGGAAGAAGTGGGCCTTGTAGTGGTTTGAATATGCTTGGCCTATGGGAAGTGGCACTATTCGGAGGTATGACCTTGTTGGAGGAAGTGTGTCACTGTGGAGATGGGCTTTGAGACCATCCTTCTGGCTGCCTGCAGAAGAGACAGTCTTCTGATTGCTTTCAGATCAAGATGTAGAACTCTTGGTTCCTTGTCCAGCACCAGGTCTGCCTGGACACTGCCATGCTCCTGCCTTGATGATAATGGACTGAACTTCTGAACCTGTAAGGCAGCTTCAATTAAAAGTTATCCTTCATAAGAGTTACTTTGGTCATGGTGTCTCTTCAGAGCAATGAAACCCTAAGACAGACTCAGTGGTTGAAAGTACTTGCTGTTGTGGCAGAGGACCCAGGTTCAGTTCCAAGTACCTACATAATGACACACAACCATTTGTAACTCCAGTTCCAAGGGTTCTGATATCTCCTTCTCCACACACACACACACACACACACACACACACCACACACCTTGTATACATGCATGCAGGCAAACATTTATACACATAAATAAAAATAAATCTTAAATAGTTTTAAAAAAGAAGAGTTAAGAGACAGGCAAAGTTTCCACCTCTTATCTGAGCATGTTTCTCAATCCCCCTCCCATACAATGCCCTCAACACACACAACTCCCTTGAATCACCATGGCTTCCTGAGTGGCTGGCTTATAGGAGTCATTAGCTTTATTCTTGTGGTAAGTTGAGAACATTTTGAAACACAGTGAAACAGACAGACTGACATGGTACTAGCCTAATCCTAGCCACTGGGCTCTGTCTTCACGGGTTCACCTGGGTGTGTGATCCTCGGTGAATGTAGGTTTGCTGAATGAAGAGATCAAAAGCTGGCAGGCTCGCTTTTCGAGATTTGTGACAGAGACACCTCTTCTTTACTACGGCACTCTATTTTTACCTCCACCACCCTGGGATATTTCCAGTTTGTGTTTCTATTGCTGGCGACATAAAAAGTTATATCAGTAGCAAGAAAATGAAAGGTGAAGAGAAAGCAGGGATCCGCAATACTCCGTCAGTGAGTGACTATAAAGCTGACTTCTCACAGGCTAGCACCAGAGTTCACCCACAGTCCAGGGGCCAGCACAGAAGCCACAGTGTAGGTAGAGTGTTCAAAGCTTTGCAGGGCCGTGGTACAGCCCGCTGCTACAAGGACAAAGGACTCCAAGGCACAATGCTGGGTTTGCTCGTTACTCCACTGTCTAATTGTCTGGTTAGACCTTTGTTTCATGCTTCCCACATGCTGGCTGGTTTTCTCTGCTTCTTGCTTGTGTTCTCTATTCAGCTCGGGTCTACCTCTACCTCACTGCGTACCTTACCAGATAGCAAGACCCTGAAGCTTTCCAGAAAGCACCAGGAAGCAGCTTGCTGCAAATCTGCTGTAGCTTCAGGCAGATGAGCAAGTTCTCACCTTCCAGATCTCCCATCTTGGCCTGATGATGGAGCCTGACTCACAAGGCCACCGTGAGGATGTTTTATTTTTAAGATTTGGTTTGGGTTTTGATACAGGGTCTCATGTCACTCAGGCTGACCTCAAACACACGCGGTGCAGGAGGACCTGGAACGTGAGACCCCACTGCCCAACCTCAAGGGGCTGAGATTACAGGTAAACCATGTCGTATCTAATTTATACAAGGGTAGAGATTAAACCCTCGGCCTTGTTCATGTTAGGGGAGTACCTTCTTGAGCAATAACCTAGGCCCTTCTGTGAAGAGTGATTGACTTAATGAGTCCCTAGAATGATGACGAAGCACAATAAAAACCCGAGGCAATGCAGGTCTTGCTGTCATGCTCACGGCCATGGCATGAATTCTGGTCCTCTCCACCCTCGCATCTGCTCTGTCTGTGATGTCTTCTACGCATGCGGCCACCCTTTCTCTTCTCTTCCACCACAGACATCTCCCATCTGCTTCATCCATCTCTCAGGAAGTCTGATCCCTTCTATGGGCTTTGTGCTCAGGGTGACAAACTCTGTGGGCCACATCTAGCCAGTTCTTCCCACTAAGGGGGCTCAGGAACAGACTGGAGAGAGAAACATCATGAAACCAAACTAAAGAAAACGAGCTAAGCTAAGACCTATTCGATAATTAAAATGGTTCCCAGTACAATCATGCGCTTTCCAGTTTAGTCCTGCTCAGCCTTGTTCCTCAGGGTCCACGCTCTCCAGGCCGGAAGCTGAGTCCACACCCTCCACGTAGGAGGGCCCAGGGCCCTGCATCCTGTGTTCCCTCTCCCGGGCCTCCATCTTTCTTCTGTCCCCACTCACTCGTGTTCCCAACATTGATGCGTTTTAAGGTTTTTCTCTTATTCCCTCTTCCTGGTCTAAGGGTCCCCCTCTTCTTCTCATACTATATTTTACCTCTTGGTTAGAAACTTCAAGTAAACCAGACTTGGTCTCAAGGAAAACACTTAAAATTATCGTTACTGTTGCAAGGAAATGACTTTTCAAATAATAAAGGCATCCTCCTCCCCCTCCTTCTTCTCCTCCTCCTCCTTTCTCTTCTCCTTCTCCTTCCTCTCCTCTCTCTCTTTCCTCTCTTCTCCCTCCTTCCTCTCCTCCCCCTCTTTCTTCCCCTCTTCGTCCCGTCTATCTTTAATTCTTTACTTTCTCTCCCTTGCTCTCCCTTTCTCCCTTTTTCTCTCCCCTCATTCCCTCTGCCTTTCCTCCCTCCTTTCTTTTCTACACTCTTCATTTTTTCCTTTTCCTCTTCCTCCTTTTCTAGTCTCCCTCCCTCCCTCCCTCCCTCCCTCCCTCCCTCCCTCCCTCCTTCCCTTATTGCATTGCTGGAGATCAAACCAGGGCCTTGGACATACAAGGCAAACCTACCCATACACTAGATCCCCACCCAACTGGCAACTCCTTCTTAACAGCAGCAGAGATGGCAGTCTACAGAGCCCATCCCTACCAAATTTCATTTCCCAGAATATTCGTAGAGATGGGGGTGGGGGGACATTAATCACTTGGCAACCTAACGTCTTCTAGGGTGTTACTATGAGAACCGATAGAGCACTGGGCCCACAGCATGAGAAGGGTGCTGCTGTGGCTGTTGCTTTGTCAACAGAAGGTTCTGTCATTGTGGTACTTGAGAGTCAAGACAGCTGAGCAGCTGCATACATACATACATACATACGTTGGATGGAGTGAGGGCTGCAAGGCATGAAGCCAACACCATGAATCCTGGGCAGTGCATTCATTACAAGCTGGGCAGCTCTGAGCTGTAGACCTTAAGTCCATAGCCTAGCCAACTATGTAACAGCTGAGAGGAAATATAGACATGTCAGGGTGTTTAGTCGGGTTTTCTGTACTTGACAAGTATTAAGGTATTTCACAGTGTGGTTATGATTAAGTCTGTACCAAAATATTGGCTTTGGATATTGCTTATATAGCAAAAGATCAATGTTTCTGTCTTGTCAAAATAGTTGTTATTGCATTGGTTTTTTTAAAAAGTATTTTTATTGTTGTTGTTCTTTTAGATAGTTGGTACTGCTGGGATAAATGAAAACAAAATTAATCCACGCCACCCTATTTGGTTATTCGTCTCTCTGTTTTAAGATACTGTGTAGATGTTTCTCTAAATGTAAAATTGTGCATCACTTATTCACACAAAATATATTTACCCAAAGTTAGAAACTAAGAGGATTCTAAGATTTTTCTGTTGCTTTGCTTTCTGGCTTCTATCATGGAACTTTCAAGTGTTGTTTGGTGGTATGGAACCCAGTGTCTAAAGAGAGACTTGTAATTATACAATCCAGAAATGAGCCTGGGAGCCCTCACGTTTGTACTGGAAAATGCCAACTATTAAAGGGAAAGCAAGCACTTCTAAGAAGTGGAATTCTCTTCTCACTTTTATGAGCAAGGAAGAATTGATCCGTTAGTGAGGTGGGGGTATTAGGGAGTCAGGACATGGGTGTACTAGGAAGACAGGCTCAGGGCAAGCTCTTTCCAGACCTGTTCTTTCTCTCCTGAACCTTAATGTTCCTTCCCAGCAATGACTTGGGGTATACATGGGAAAGGGAATTAATAGTCTTGAAGCTGCTTATTGAGCCGTATCACAGAAGGAGACTGAACAGATCCCTGAAGGAATTCAGAGGAATTGCTGTGTGTCTCATAGTTATGCCTTGCTCTCTGTCTCCTGGCTCATACATTCCTAAAAGTATAATGTGTTAATGAATCATCTCTGACCACTTAAAAATATTTAACAGAGTTCTTGTCCTACTGGTGGGGCCAAGGACTCTTTTGAGTCTGTATCTTGAGAAAATACCAATTTCCCTGGTCAAACCTAAAGAGTGTTAAGTGTCTATGGCCTGTCTTCTGATCCTTCTAGTGAATGAAGTATACCTTTACCTTTTGTAAGATGTTTTTAAATCCACCCAAAATGTCATTATCTCCTCAGTCTTAATGATGGAAGAGCAAAAATTTAGGCCATGAGGCTCAGCTAATTTCATACTTAAGAATTTTTACATGTATCAGTGTATGTATCCTATTTCAGTAAAATAAAATGTTTTTGTGTTTTTGAGTGGCTATGAGAATAAGGTAATTTAGGAATTGATCTATTTGTTCATCTATCCATCCATCCGTCATCATTTCAGGCAGTACCCTATTTCTGCACAAGACATCGCTCTTCCTGCTGGGGAGACGGTCATGAAAGAGAGACGAGTCCCCAGGTTTTATGGTGCTTTCAATTTGACAGGACATGTACACACATAGTCTGTAAACTGAAAAAAACTGTAGATTCTGTGAAAACCAAGCAGAGTAACACCCAATCTGTATATGGGGTATAGTCCTGAAGATGTCACATTTGATCTGGAAACTGAACATAGGTTGATTAAGAAATAGACAGATGGGGTGACTAAGTGACATTCTTCACTCAGAGAATGAAAAGATGCTAAGAGGTAAAGGTGTCTGTCCCCTCTGACTAGCTGAGCATTGCTCCGGGAGAAAGGAGAGGGAAATGAATGAGGTATCCCTTTCTGCTTCTAACCAATTACCTCAGCAATGAAGAGTGGTCACATTAGTACAGGAGTTAATGTTTTAGCTGATACCTAGCCTCATTATTGGAATATAAATACCACTCAATCAATATTTTCAGTTGACCAGCTGACTGAGTGTTATGCTATGCAGTGTAATAGGCTTAATACTTGGGGTTCTTCCTTGTAGTATTGTTTGTTTTGTGTTTTGGGGTTACAAATATGAAACACATCAGCAGAAGGGCAGCTGTCAGATAGAGGTACTGAAGAGGTTTAGTGGGGACAGTACTGTAGCTTACATACAAAGGTTTTCCCCTGTGGAAACTACTACTCGAAAAGTGGCCTTAGCACTCCCTTTTCCCCTGTTAACCTCTGGTGGGAAAATTGAGAGGCCTACCTGGGAAGTGACCTAATGACCTGGGTCTGAGCAACAAAACATAGCTTTTTGCCTCAGAACTCCAGCCTAGGACGCCTCTTGTAATTCTTGCTGAGAACCTGGTGGATGTTATCTGAAAGAGGTAGACAAATTCTTAACTAGAATTTCCTGGAAATTCCAGAGTATGTTGTTGTTATTGTAGCAGCTGTTGAATTTGGTACAATAACATATTCATACCCTGCTTATGAATGCATGTTTTTAATGATAGTTAGATCTTGTTTTAAATGGTGGGCCAGCCTGGAGCTGGTAAGGTAACTCCAAGAAGGTTTCCCCACCTCTCTAAGCCTTTGTTAGTTTATCTGGAAATAGGGATAAAAATAATATCATTTGAGTGGTTATTTGCCCTATTAGTAGGAAAAATTAACATACTATGAAGGCTTAGGATAATACATGACAAAATAAATATAAATAATAATATAATTATTGTATATCATTATTGTAACTATAGTTGTCATATATAGCATGACATGTAGGAGACAGGTCAGCTCTGCAATGGGTTTTATCCCTCCCCCAACCCCCGCTCGAAGTCATTGACATTCCGGGCACCCGTCATTGCCTGGTCTGTAACTGTGTTTCTGTTCTCCATCTAAGCCATTTATCACAGGATTCCCAAACTCACTGATTAGACTGACTTGCAGGCGCCAACCTGTAAAAGAACTTGACTTGGTCACTATTGAGGAAATATTTGTAAAATAGTACAGCCAATAAGTGACATACTGTAGGGCTTTGAATCACTTAAAAAAAATAATAAAAGAGCTTGCCCAGGGGTTAAAAATAAAAGCAATTCTGGACACACAATGTTAACTGCATTCAGTTTAGTATTTGGAGAAAGAAATCCCTGCTCTGAACAGAGCAGAGATAAGCGCCTTGACTTGCAATAGATTAAGAGGCCCGCAACGGTGAGAACAAGCTGGTCTAAGGCGCACCCTGAGTGCCACCACATTTAGATGTAAGATTAACGGCTGCCGAATGGTGCAGGGGCTGTTTGTTTTATGAAACAATCGCTAATGACATTAAACAGACGGAGGCCCTTCCAACATGATTGTTCATTTGTGATAAACTGAGAGAAGCCCATGAGAGATTGAAAAAGAACACTCAGAAGTGCTCCGCTTGGAGGCCTTCACGGTGCTTGATTGGAGGTGGCAATTAACAGGGATGAATGGGAATCTAATTCAGAGCCCATTTAGACCAAAAGAAGAGGCCTGTAGCCACGAACCATTATAAGTTTGCTTGTTTTATAATTACATTGAGGACTGAGCCATCATGGGTTCATAACCAGTTATCCAAGGTGGCTTTTTCTTCTTCTTCTGTCTTCCTGTATTTATTTATTTATTTATTTATTTATTTATTTATTTATTTATTTATTTAATGCTGTGCATGTGTGCATGTCTCCAAGTCCCGCTGTCTACAGTGGGTAGTAAGCATTATCTGTAGTAAAGAATGCTGTCTATTAGTTCAATTAGACATTAGACATGTACTTTTTAATGCATTTGAAGCCTGATTTGATTTGGGGCCAGTCATTTAAAATTAAGAGAGCAGAACGCTGCACCAAGCTGCGGAGATATCTGTGGCTCTGAAGTCTTAATTGCAAATTCAGATAAGGATTACACAGGACTGTATCTCCCTAAACCACAGGTATTTGCTAATAGCTGAGAGGGAAAGGTTGGGATTCTGTATTTACTAATTCATGCTTCTGCCTTTGCATTTTTATTGAGCTTTAATATTTTGGATGGAGATGGCACCATTTAAGCCAGCATTGATGGTATGTGGGTAAAATTTCAAACAAGCCTCACTCACATTTTTATTACTTCGTCTAGCTAAAAATTGAAATAGTGTTTTTTTTTTTTAAATTGTCAAAGGCCACGTTGCAGCATGAAGCTTTTGTTTTATCCACAAAGAAATATATTAATGAAAAGTGTTTTAAGTGCTTATTATTGAGATGGTTTGTTTTGAAACACAAGCATTTCATAGCGGTTCACACTTCATTGTGCTCCATGAAAGACACTCTAAGTAGAGGTTGTCAGGCTCCCTTCAGAAGCAGAGTAGTGCCAGGGAATGGAGCCATTTAGAGTGTCATTCAAGCAGGACTAATCTAGAGTAGATATCTTATAATAACCAGGAACGGAAAGAAAACAAATTGTCCCTCCCCCCACCTGAGCAGGGAGGAGGAGTGCAGAGAAGAAGGCGATCTTGATAATAAAGATTTACAGTTAGAATTAGTGAATTGTTCCGAGCCGGGAGCACCCAGGAAAGTTGCAGTCAGACCCTGGGGAGGTGTTTGGAATACCTGCTGTAGAGAGTCTCTGATGGGTACCCCACAAATTGACCCATAACAAGGAAGAGGTTCATGATCACATTTTTTTTCAGGCTATTCTCTAACACTTCCTTCTGACTGAACCTCTGGGGTTGGAGGGTGTGTTCTAAATTGGCAATGAGCATTTTTCTCATGTGAAGGATGAGGTATGAGGGGCCACCTGGAGTGGGCTCTGTTTTCAGCTTGATGCTTCTAGGGTCTTTATCTCGGTTTTTAATGTCTAAGGTTAGTACTGGATCCTTTAGCACCACCGAGTTCCTCAGCTTTGGAACCCTCCCAAACCTCCCTTGACTTTGAAAGTAGCTGAAAGGAAATCTCCCTCTGGGTTCTAGGAGAGTTTAGCCACTCCCATTCTAAGAGCCCTAAGTGTTCAAGAGAGGAAGAACCTAATTTTCTTGACTTCTTACAAGTCTAAGTTCGCTAGGAATGTCTAAACTCACCCATTCTCTACTCCAGGTCAGTTCTTACTCTAGGACCTAGTAGTTCTTGGGCTTTTGAAGCTGTGCAGTGTCCAGCTAACATAGTATTGTTATCTAAGAGCACAGAGAGAAGAGAACATGTATATCAGCATTCCCCATTCTTCAGTTGTGATAGATTCGTGGAGGAAGAGAATGACCTCAGTGAAGGACTTAGCTTTCTGCTTTATCACACTGATGTCCCCACTGCCTGCATGCCAGCTAGAGAAAATGTTGTCTACATTTTTTTTTTAGATGAGAAATTAAAGTGTGCAACTTTCCTTGCCTCTAGCTACAGGAAGCCACCTTGCCCTGAGGTAGATCAGAGTCCTGGAGATTCTTACTACCTGGAAAGCCAAAACACTTTTAAGACTCTGGGCAAAGTCATCTTAGGTTCACTGTTACTTGAAACAGACATGGTTACACAGCATTTTCAGATTGTTACTTAGTACCATCTTTAACTGGAATTCATAGAACCTGCAGGTGCAAGCAGCCCTGGCATAGGAAGGTAGAAACCCCTTTGACTATTGTATACTACAGAACACATTGTAGCAGGAAAATGCACCGAATTCCTTGTCTGTCACTGATCATTAAACCTAAGAGGGAAGTTTCGGTCTTAGAAACATCTTGAAGTGTCTCCACCAATCAAGTTCCTGAAAGTTTTAGGACTTGATGATAGGGTGTCAGGATTGAACGACATGTGAAGAGATGAAGATCATTCTTCTCTGACCTGTGGGGAATGAGGAAGTGTAAATACCGAGAATTTCAAGGTCAACAACTATGTGCTGGTCAATATAATAGAGTTTATACATCGTATTTATGATCAATAATCAGGATATGAAATTCTATATCAAAGTTTTGTGATAAATAAGCTAACACCAGTGTATCTATAGTCGTCACCATTAGGGAAGCTGAGGTGGAGGGCTCACTTGAAGAGTTTAGCTAGGTAACCTAGTGGTGCCCTGTCTGGTAAAACAAAGTGCACATACATGCCTTGGATAATTCATTTTCTTGCATTCAACAAAGTATTCTTTTGCAAAAGTAAACAGTTAGCAACTGACCTTTGAGACTCTTAAATCTAGGACTCTGGTCTGGGTATGACGAAGATAAAACATGACTTAAATTCTCAGATTAGTTTCATCCTTGAAGGTGAGCCAATGGAACTTGCTACTGTCCTGTAAGGATGGCGATTTAGACAGTACAGTCTGCTCACTGGTTTGCCATTTTGAAAACAACAATCTCATTAAGAATATTTTTGTTGGAACCAGAGGGAGTAGACATCTGCAGTGAAATCATATTTGTCAGACATGACAAGGCAGACCATGACAGGGCTGAAGTACATGTGAACTCACAGTGGCTATGACTGCAGAACTAAGACCTGCACAAGATCAAATCTAACAAAGTCCCAGCATGGATTGGATAGGAATTCATCCAGTTCCAACCCTGGCTGAGGAGCTATAGGCAACTGATGGCTTCTGAGGAGGGGGAATCTGTTTTCTTTAGGGATGTGGCCCCTAAGAGACGACCCATGCACCCATGTTCCAGTACATGGCCGAAATCTATGCAAAACCAGACAGCATTGAGTGGACTCTGCAGGGCTTGCTTTAGATCGTATGCATGTATTAATATTAAATCAATATTTTTATGAAGAGAAGGAAAAGTGATAGTGAGAGATGCAGGAATTGTAGGAGAGGGGGAGATTTGATCAAAAGATAAAGTATGCATGTATTAAATTATCAAACTGTAATAAAATTATTATAAAAATCAGAATATCTTGATGTAGTTAAAGAAGATGGATGAGCTGGGGTCAAGGATGGGCTTGGCATTCCCAGGATCCCTGTGCCCTCCTCCTCTCTGTTGCTCTGTAAGAATATTTGGGGGCACATATGAAATGTACCACAGGAAGGCTCTCCTAGCTTTCTTCCATACTCGGTTACAATCTGCCCCTTCTGAGGAGATTCAGTTACATGTTAGTGAATTTGATGTCGCTCCCATCATCTTGAAATATCTGTTGGATGGATGGATGGGCGCATTCCCATCTGTGTAGTCGGTTCTAATTATCCATTCTAATGGAGTTGAAACAGAGAGGCACATTCAAGAGGGAAATCTACAAATCACTGACAAAGTCTCTGTGATCAAACTTTTCCACCAGACCTCTCACCAACTCCAATACAAAGTGACAGAAATCGGCTACAATGTAAGTTCTTTCTCTCTGGCCTCTGGTGCTGAGGAATGCTGCTAAATGTTATAGGTTGGATATGTGTGAAAACAGGCGAGAGTAGTGAGGGTGGGAGGGTTAGAGGGTGGGGGGGGGTGACGTCCCAATGATTTTCTCAGTATATCACAACAATGTTTCAGGACTAACTCATTGTTGGAGTGAGGAGTTCGGAGACAGGTGCTTGGCAGGCTTGTTGTTGTTATTGTTGTGTTGAAGAGTTGCTGGTGAACTTGAAACAAGTGAGGAAGAGGAAAGATGTTCCCAGGTTCCTGAATTAACTTCACAAGGGGATGGAAATACACAACACAATTTCCCAGTTCAGGGGAAGGCAGGAACAGGACGAGACTTGAGCCAAGCTTGCTCTTTTCTTTTGTAAAAGTGAATGCTTAGAGAGAGCTGACATGTGTGAGGTATGCAGAGTGGGGGAAGAGGGCAATGTTGTTCCCTGCCTCGGCCTCGGAAAGAAGGCTCCAGTGGGTCAAGGTCATATTTCTTCTTAATGCTTCTGGGCCATTAAAAGGATCCCCCCAACCCTGTCTCCTTTAAATCATCTAGCTACAGCCCTGTAAGTTACTTTTGAAAGCTCTGATGGTTTGGAAAGAAAAAAAAAAAAAGTAAACTATACATGATTTTGACCAAAGGCCTGGGAGCAACAATGTAGCATAACCAAATGGCAAGTGTAGGTGCTATCATCCAGCAAGGCAGTCACAGCTGAGAGTGGGCCCCAGAAGCCCTGGCTTTATGCCACATGAATGTCTAGCCGTGATTTGAGTAAATGAAGACAGTAAGTGCACACCTCGCCTCCAGTCATATTCCCAACCTTCTGTGATGCTTAAACCTCTGTTTCGGTAAACAGTCTGATATGAGACTGTAACACCTAAGTCTCTGCTGCTGCCCAATAACTGTTTTCGACTGGAAAATCACATAAGTGCTTAGTTTATTTTTAATTTACAATTTTATATGTTTGCTTGGGAACTATACGGATGTAAGAATATACATAATTTTATGTATTTATAAAAACTGCTTATAAAATATGCAGAAAACCCAATTGTACCCATGGGGTTAATTTGTTAGAAAAGGAACATAACCCATCGATTTATGCTATTATTATGTGTCAATTAAAAATAAAATAAAAGCAGAGCATACGGCTCACACGTTCAATCCTGGTACTCAGGAGGATGAGGCAGGAGGCTGGCTGTGAGTTCAAGGACAGCCTGAGTCACATGATGAGATGAAGCCAGTCTGAACTAAAGAGACCCCAGCTCAAAAATGAATGTGAAATGTAATTAAAGCCATTTTAAAAGCAGAATGTAGACTTGATAAAAAGCAGTGGTATAATCAGCTAGTTGAAAATCTTATCGATATTTTCCTATCCCTCTTTTTTGTAAGGAAGGTGTCAATGACATGATCAATGTGGGCTTTTAAGATGGCCTTTTGGTTGCATCATAGAAGATGAGGGCAGAAAGGATGTCAGGGCTTGAGGCTAAGGAGAAGAGCAGTGAAATACTTTCTTCTGGACATACATTGCTGCTGCACTCATAAGCTCTGGTTTCCAGCATAAGATAGGACCCATCACCATTCACATAGAGTGAGGTGCTTACAAGGCCTAGCTGAGGACCTCTTGACAGTTTAATAGATGCTGTGGGTGGGGGAGGGAGATTCATATTTCTTCAGTACTGTAGCTGCTAGTGAGTGGTCTGTGCAGCCAACATTGCCACAGTGATGTTTACACTAGCAAACTCAGTGGTCATTTTTAAAAATAAAAGACATGAGTGTAAAAAGTGAACTCTTTGAAAAAGAAGAGTTCAGGGGAGCTGGGGACAGGATGATAGCTGGAGATAGGGAGGCAGGTGTGATCGAAATGCATGATACCCATGTATGATACCATCAAAGGATACATTTTAAAATACCCCTTGGCTTTCTTTTGTCATGCTTCATAAAAAAAAAAAATCAATGTTCTTTGATAATGAAAGAGTCTGATTCAGGCAAAAGTCTCTGAACCATCATAGAAGACATCCAAATGTGTGGTCGTCTCGATACAAAGTATATGTACATGAGCACGTATGTGCAGTTTTACGTTGCTGATATAAACTACCGGAGACAAGTTTATGTGTTTACAGAAACTTCTTATAGATTATGCATCTGTGTGTGCACATGTGTTTAATGTATGCATATGTATGTGTCTTTATGCACATAGTGTATAGATGTGTGCACATGTGTCGGTTTGCATATGTATGTATATGTGTAGATCTGTGGGGTGTCTGTGTGTGTGTTGTGTGTGTGTGTGTGTGTATGTGTGTAAGTAGTGGACATCGCTTTCATTTATCATTTAGCCATCCCAATCAGTAAGGTCAGGAGGTTAGACAGACAACAAAGTCAAATGTAGTATTTGATTCATGAAAATGACTCATCAAATTGGAATAAGCTGAGCTCTGCTCCTTATGCTGGCCTCTCTTAGATTCTGATAAGTTTGAAGCTCGAGTGGAAAAACAAAGCAGCAATAAGTAGAGGGTTCTCATGTTTTTCCCAGCAACCCCATGGAGTCAGGGTTACCTCCAAACCATTTCATAAGGGAAGAGCCTGAGGCAGAGCAAAGGTAAATGGCATTCCTTCATTTGGCCAGCTTTAACTTTACTGCCCAGAAGTTTCCATTGAAGGAAATAGTGGGCTGGGAACTTCGCTCAGTGCATAGCGATTGTCTAAAATGTGTGAGACCCTAGGTTCAATCCCAGCCCTGTAATGAAGAACCGAGAAAAGCAGACCCCCACCAATGTGCTTCAGACAGATGCATGTGTTCTTGAGGCAGAATCGGCTTCAGGAAATAAATGCATATGAAAGTAATGAATTGTTCCTGGGTTTTTCTGGTGACTCCGTAGGTAAAGGTGCATGCCACTCAGCCTGAGGACATGAGTTCAATCTCTGGGTTTACATGGTGGAACCAGAGAGCCAACTCTCACAAATTGTCCTCCAAGTCCACAAGCTCACCCCAGCACTTGTGTCCCATTCCTCACACACAAATAATAAGTAAATGAAGCAAAATAAAACGTAAGAATTAATTTCTTTTGATAACTTCCAGGAAAGCACCCCCCCCACCACACCCTGGTCTTCTATAGCAGTTGGGCTGACCTGTGTACAGTTCCTGCCTGTTACCTTTCTGTCAGAGACCTATTCCCTGCCCTACTCTCTTTCATAGCACCTTTGATAGCACTGTGGAACTTTTCGGAAACTGGAAATATGTGAAGTTTATTGCTGCAGAAAGGAAACTGGGAAAGGAAGATGCTGATTCTTTCTATTAAATCAAAAGCAATTCCTACTTCACCAAATGTCTTTGTTTGAAAACCATCCACACATTAAGCTCTTAACTCTTTGAGTTCTCAGTTGTTCAGTCTGCTAAATGGGAACAACAGCCATCTTTTGAAGTACCTGAATAACCTAGGGCTAAAAGAGCATGCGAGGATGTAAAGATGTTATCTGTTAGCTCAGTTGGCAAAGTGCTTACTGAGTGGCAGGAGGACCTGGGTTCAATCCTCAGCCCCCAAATAGAGGAATAAAATGAAACAAATCTAAAAGCCAAGTAAGCTTATAATAAAAGCATCTATTTTCTTTCCTGTGGCTAAAGTTCCCTTGAAGTAACCACATCATGGGGCCAAGATGATGGCCTTTAGCATGTCAGAGTGGTCGACCAGATGGCCAAGCCCATTCTACATAATGGCTTTTACTCTGGTGGTTTGTAATTTATGAAGCTTTCTAATCGGAAATACACTTGGCTGCCAGCAAGCTCAGCTACAGCATAGATACAGCTTCTTCCCAAAATGAAGAAAAATTCAACCGATACTCTTTTCCCAGACACGAGGAACAGCCCTAAAACACAAGGTATATTAGTGGTGCTGTGCTGGGCTTTTATAAACTCAGAAGAGAGAAGCAGGGTAGTCCATGTATGGCTCTCAGAGTGTGGAGTGATAAAGGGGAAAGATGGACGGAGAGTAAGGAAGAGAGAAAAAGGGTGGGAAAAGAACTGCATCAAAACAATGGGAACTTTCGTACACCAGGCAGAGGCAAAAGTCCTCCAGCAATTAATAGCGCTTCTCACTGTAACACACCGATCACTGAAGATGCCTGGGAATTTATTTTTCTTCTATAACAAAGGGAGGTTTGTTTGTTTCCCCCCTAATTTATTCTTTAAATTAATTTTTCCTCTTGCAAGTGTATGGCTGTGTGATATGGTAGGCCTGTGGACCCACATGGGTACATACATGTCTATGTTCCATGCATAGGCCTAGAGTTGGCTCCAATGTCTTCCTCAATAGCTCTTCATTTAATATGTGAAACAGAGTTTTTCAATGTACCTGGAGATGGCCAGTTTTCAACTAATCTAGCTAGTTAGTTTGCTCCAGGATGTGCTGTCTCTGCTGGGATCTCAGATGACTTACATACCTACCTTCTCAGTCCATTCTGGGGACCAGAACTCTGGTCTTGATGCTTCCATAGCAAGTGCTTTATCCACTGAGCCATCTCCTCAGCCTCCCACAAAAGCTTGCTATAAGTTGGAAGAATGATGACTGTGGTGACTGCCTCACTGCCCCTAAGATGTCAAGTCACTACTGGTTTTGTTCTCAGGTCTTTTTTCTAACACAACCACGTTGCTAAAACTAGCCCCAGCTGACTCATAGTTTCCAGAGAACACTGCTGCAGAGACACAAACTGCCCATTTCTCCTTCTGGTGTAAGGAGACTAATAATAACCCCTTCCACTCTTTCATGTTGGGTGCCTTTCTGATCTGGAACGCTGAGATCCCCAACTTCAGGCTAAGAAATAAATCTGCCTTTCTAAAAGCACTGAGAGAGATGGGTGAACATTTTAGAAGTCCATGAAAGCCTGCTGCCATGCTGGGTGGATCTTTGTGTACGTATGAACCTCTCTGAAAATAATAGTTTTTTTCTGATTATCTCGTCTTAGCTTTTAAGCTTTTACAATGAGAAAATGGTTAAACAGACAACACATTTGCTTCACATTTCATATGTGTGCTTTCCTTCCTTGCTCAAAGGGCATCAGGGAAACAAATGGTGTTTCTCATTTGATTCAAGTGAAACCATTGAAATTGTATGGTTTTGCGGTAAGGGGGCAGGGCTGAGGTGGGGGGAAGCTCTCTTGTAAAGGAAGATATCACAGCATGTTCTACAAGCAGTGGCACATTGCCTGTGGACTTTTTCATGTGTGACATTTGCTAAATTGCCACTAAAAAAAGTTCACAGTTAAGACATGGATTTTTATAAAGGGTCGTGGCTAAGGAACTTATTTTTTAGGCCAAGGTGCTGGTAGTAGGAGACTTTGGACATGAACTGTATTTAAGTGGGGTTAGGAAGCAGATGTGCTTTGAGAATCTGTAATCAGAATCTCGGTCTGATGGTTTAAAAATCTCAGGAGCCATTAATGAACAGCAGCTCTTTTTATAAAGCGGTGCTTTGAAAACTCGGGGTGGAATATAGACAGAGAAAGAACTGAGGCAGCCCGCTGAGGAGTTCCAGGGAGTCTGTAGCAAATAGTGGAGAGATGGCCTAGCTGGGAGGCTTACCACGAGCAGAGCGAGCAGTCTGCGCTCTCCCAGGCAATGGCGGCCAGCTTAGAAACTCCACTGCCCTCTGTTGTTCAAGGAAGAAATGCAAACGCCAGAACTGGAGCTTTGGCAGCATTTGCTATGTAAACAGACCACCTCTGCATCAGGACTGTACTGGAAGAAAAGAGGGAAGGAAGGAAGGACAGAGAGGGGGCAAGTGAGGGAAGAGAAGAAAGAGAGGGGAGGGAAGGAAAGAGAGAGAGAGAGAGTAGGAGACAGGAAAGGGAGGAAGCTAGGAAGGCAGGTGGGTAGGAGAAGAAAGGAGGGCAGAGAAAGGCTACAATGTATTTCACTGTCACTGAGCACATTGAAAAACAAAATTACTGACTAATCCCCATTCCTGCTTATATTTATTACCATAAGGACTATTCCTCAGAAGAAATACGGCCTCCCTTTATTTTGTTTTTTGCTTAGCTTATAAAACAGGTTTCATGCTTTAGCGCAAGCTGGCCCACATGATCTTGTGGCCATCCTCCTGTCTGAACTCCTGAAACACTGGGATTGCCCATGTGACCCACCACATCCTACAAGAGACACATTTCAAAGTCGTCCTGGTGGGGATGGAGTAGGCAGTAGAGGGGTCTCCAGTGCATCCATGTTCCTCACCGTTATGTTGTTTCCTAGCTCTGAGTTGACATCCCACGCTTTCACCGAGGATAATGTGCACAACCATTTCTTGTTTTCCTCTTTCTCTAATTCGACATTTCTCAGTGTTGATTTTTTTTTTTTTTTTTTTACTTTTTACTCTGTTGTCCACACAGCAAACATAAGGATCAGAAACTTATTTTAAAAGCTCAAGTAACATTGAAAATAGAATTTCTCAGCTACGTGTTTTACTAAATTAAAGATTACTGAAGGCAGGACAACTTCATTCAGCCGGATCATTTGGAATTACATTAAACAGCTGCTGGTGAGCAGCTGATGACAAAGGAGTCCATTTTGATCTCCTCAGCACAGGGACGCTAACAGGGCGCTCCCCACATGGAGCTCTGAAGAACACATTGTGCTCCGGAGACCCACACACAGCATGCTCCCCATGGTGCTTGTTGCCAAACACTGGACTCTAATCACTTTGTATTCAGTCACAGATCCAGGAAGTCCAAATCCAGCCAGAGAAGTGCAGCCTGGCTTAGCAGAAACAGCTTTAACAGGTGCTTCAGTGTGGTCTTGGGGAACCTGAGAGACAGGACAAACAGTAGAGGATAGTGACCATCCTGTCTGGTTGCCCAGTGCACAGCATGGCACCCGGCCCTGAGCAGCAGTGTGCTATGGAGGCCAGCTAATTGATGCCTAAGCGATGGTGGAACAATGCAAAAAAGATGCTTAGGTACCTTCGCTCTGCAGGCCCTCTGCAAACGGACTGCTGCTCAGGGCATCTGTAGTCAGAATGGATGGGAATAAAGGTCATGTACTGTTAAAAACTAAAGGGGTGGATGACTGATTTGACGTCAGCAGGTGCTGAAGATTACCGGCACATAGCAGCCAATGAAACTGGACTGGCTGCTGGCCTGCTCTGCCCCTGTCTGCAAGGACAGGAGGTGCACCCAGCAAGCCATGCGCCTGCGCAGTGTGATTATTTCTTGTTCTCAAAGCCCACTCCACTCAGTCATAGGTTTGTTTCTTCCTTGCCACATTGCGAGTGGGAAAATCAGAGCCCTTGAGGAAAAGTTCACAAAATGCAACCGATTTTGGGATGCTCCCCCCAAATCGCTTGACTTCAGAACCACAGAGACAGTGTAGATGCCTGCAAGGAGCAGGGAGCTGGGAACAGACAGAAATTTCCCTAATTTACCTGCTGTCCCCCAAGCATCTAATAGAGGAGAGTCTGGGGGCCCTGTGTGTTTAGGCAGGGTGAGCTGTGGAGGTACCCTGAAGCAGTAAGTGACAAATACAGACCCACCTTTCTGTTAACAGTCAAACTCATGGTCTGGTATTTGCCTCTGCATTGGGTTTAACATTTGACTGACTGTCCTTGTGTCAGTCAAAAAATTAAAGAAAGCCCTTTATTTTTCTAACCAGATGAAAAGATGTAGGTCAGATTAGAGGATCTGGGCATTTTTATTTTTAAATAAGCTACTGAATGTAAGCATTAGCCAGGGGGCAGTTACAGTGGGTTGAGAATTCATTGCTTATCATGGCTCCAGCTTTCGTCTGCTTCAGAAATCTCTCTCTCTCTCTCTCTCTCTCTCTCTCTCTCTCTCTCTCTCTCCTCTCTCTCTCTCTCTCTCGTCTCTCTCTCTTTCTCTCTCTCTTCCCTTCCCTCCCTCTTTTCCTCCCATTCCATGGTTCTCAGTACTTATTCCATTCTAGACCACTGCTCTACCATTGAGCTACCTTTAGCCCAGAGATCCTCTTGTAATCTCTATTTGCCCACCAGTTATACTTTCAGATACCCCTATCTCAGCACACACACCTAAGGTTTTCAGGAATATGACTCTTTCTATTACTTCAAGGTCATGTTACGGGATCTGTTCAGTCTTCTCACTCAGTTATAGGGCACTTGAGGCAATATGAGGTTGATAGACTGAGTGTTATATGTAATACAAGCATAAGGAAAAATGTGAATGGAGTTCACTAGTCAGTTTTGGTTTCCTGAGCATGAGTGTAAAACTTGGAGTCACACTGACTACCATTTTCTTAGATGAGTCATATCTAAGGACCTGAATTCACCTTTGTATAAGCTAGTTTATTTCCTCATCCACACATCAGGAGACTCAGGCCTCCAGAGACACACCATTAGCTTACAGTGGGGTTAGGACTCTGTGTCTTATGCGTGAGTTTGTATGTGCACGAGGCGCGCATGTGTGAATGCAGCTGTGCTTGAGGCTGCAGACAGGAGTGGCAGCCAGAGGAGAATCAAGGGCTCTCCTCTATCAGTGTCTCCAATATTCCCATCAGACAGGCTTTCTTACTGAATGTAGAGACGATTGTTATTTTTGTGCTGTTGATGATCTTCCTGTTTCTGACAAGAATGGAAAAAAAAAAAAAAAAGAAATAAGTTTGCAGCAGTGAATCCTTTTGGGTGGCGGATCCTTTCTGTTCAAGATTTAAGGGACTTCGGATGTAAAATTAACACAGATGATTGGGGGTGTCTTCCCTCTAACTATTAATAGCTTGTTGGCTTCACATTTTCACCCTTTAATAAGCTAAGCTTCTCTTTTGTCAGTTCAGAGAAGCAGCTTGTGTTGTGGGAGGCATCATAGCCTTGAGCCACTGGGAGCCCTAGGGTCACATCCAGTTCATCATCACTCCCTGCCCTTGAGTGAGTCGGTGGGTGTCCGTGTTCGTCTCCTTTATCATTGTCACCTTAGCATGTATGCTGAAGGTGCTGTGAATATGAGGTCAGATGACTCAACTGGAGAAGGCTGTGGCGCTCTCTGCCTCACTGACTGTGTTTGAGGTTACAAGGCAATCAGGCCCACCCTCCAGCACTGCCCAGACTCTAAGCCAAGTCCTGCAGTCACTAATTATATTTCTTCTTTCTTCCCAGTGAACAGAACGCTTTTCATACGTCCACCATTGCCTCAGAGAAGGTTAAAAAAAAATAAAGACCACACACTATGTAATTTACCAACTCACATTTGTATGGTTGGTGTCTGTTGGAAGTCCTTGATTAAAACCTGTAGATTCTTGGCACCAATGAGCCTTTGTGATCAGGAGTATATAGGGAGATGTGCATGTACGCACAACCACGTGCTAAACTTTGGTGAGGGATGCAATTAAGCCATCACGGGAGTGCCTCTCGGAGCCTTGTTCAGCTGATGTCTAAGGCAACAATGCAAGCTAGCATCTCCCTTGTGTGTAAATATTTAGTTTGGCACCTAGCTTGGTGCTAACAGCAATGTGTTAAATGCCTGCCAAATATAGTATAGATAAATTGACTCGACACCCCAAAGTTTAGTATTCTCTCTTTAATTGCTGTTTCTTCAGACTCGAAGCAGAAGATACTCTCTCTATTATCTCACTTGATCTTGTTAACTCTCTTCTCAGAGTTCCCTCAGCCTTCTCAAACCTCTTCACTTAGAGAAAAATAGGATTGTCTATACAGCAGGCAAGCAGGGCCACCCTAATCGTGGGTCATGTTCAGAGTATCACATGGGCTTGTCCCTAATGGTGGTAAAGAAAATGGCCAAGAGCAAAAATCAGGTACCCTCTGGACAGGGTGGGAATCATTCTGTTAGTTGTCTGCAGAGCATCATGGATCCTCAGTTTCCCAATCAGTAGCACTGAGTCTTACTTAAGGCTGTGGAGTCCCAGTGAGCCATGGGATGGCAGGTGCTGAGGACAGATTTCATTCATCGTCAACTGGCGGTACTTAGTATTGTCTGTGATGACCAGGACCCATTGCTATCACTGCTGACAGTGATGATGATGTGGTGTTGTGAGTACAAGGTTGTGACTTTTTAAAACACCCCACAAAAGGAATTGTTCTGAGATCTATTTTCTACTTGATGTTTTTCAGTCTAAGTCTTTTTGCAAATATACTCCTGCATTGGGGGAAACTTTTATCAGTGCTTTATGTTAAATTTCCTTGGAGACCAATGATATCTTTGTGGGTTTTTTTGTTTGTTTGTTTGTTTTGCATAGCCAGGAAACAATAGCGAGTTTATTGCCTAGATATTATTCCAGGGCTCTCCCCATCATACCAGCCGTCACTTTATAGTGGATGTATTATTTCATTTCGGCCATGCTGGTACACTGACAAGAGCGAGTGTTCATGTGGCTCCTTTGCCATCCTTTGAGTGCCTTCTTGTGCACTTGATTTGGGAAAGGGCTACATTTTCACAGCATGCCAGTGTCACAAAGCTGTGCTGGTTTTGGATTTTAGCACACACCTCTTTCATGTGGTACAGCTAGCGGCCTTGTGCCATGGCTCTGAAATGACGCCCCCAGTGAGGCATTATCTTCACAGAAGGGGAAATTCACTCCATTAAGCAAATATATTGGAGGCTCCATGCCTTGTTGGTGTGGAGTACAGCAACAATAGTAAACTTGAAGACCCCTACGCTTCTCATCCGCTGTCGAACTCCCTTGTAGTCATCAGAGACTGTGGGAAGGCCCCTCTCGGAGGAATATCCTACCTAAATTTGAAGTCTGAGGGTCTTTTTAATTATCTAGGAGAGTCCAACACCAGAGGGCGATGTGAATACAACATTTTTAAGTAGTTTTTGTATGTATAGTTTATTTGGAGTATGTAAACAAATAAGCTGGTTTTCTGTTTATTATAATACAATTCTTGAGTTTGCTCGGAGGATCCTTATTCCCTAGTCACTGAAATCGTACTCCTTATGTGTCTCACTCTATTTTTACATTTTGGCAAAGAATGAAAAAGTTAAGATACTATTTCTGTTCATGCGAATGGAGTTTATTGAGTTCCTACTGTATGTAAGGAATCACATTAAAGGTTAGAGGAACCTGGCACAGGACTAGACAAAGTGTCATTAATGGAGTAGTTATTAGTCAACTACTGTATACAAGCCCAGTGGAGACAATTGGCATAAACTAGACAGCGCCTGCCTTAAAGAGTATACAGCCGATTGAAGAAATCCAATTCTTTCCCATCTGTCAGTAAAGATTATCTATTTACCATGAATGAGTCGTCTCGGTCATCTTT